>JAJHUR010136679.1:0-24327 GCA_027495735.1 Lutjanus campechanus
GGAGATGATTATTCATGCTTTTATTTCTTCTCGCTTAGATTATTGTAATTCTCTTTTTACCTGTTTGAATCAAAACTCTGTTAACCACCTTCAAAATGTTCAAAATGCAGCTGCCCGGCTTTTAACTAAAAATAACAAAAGATCACATATCACGCCCATCTTATCCTCTCTCCACTGGCTCCCAATTAATTTTCGTATCCATTTCAAAATACTGGTGCTAACTTTCAGAGCCCTGCACGGACAAATGCCCAAATACATTACTGACCTCCTCCCCCCTTATACAGCAAATCGGGCCCTTAGGTCTTCTGACCAGAAATTACTGACTGTCCCTCGAACCTGCTACAAAACCCGTGGTGACCGTGCTTTTCAAGCAGTAGCACCTAAATTATGGAACGCCATCCCCTCACCACTTCGTTCTATTGACTCGTGTGATGTTTTTATGAAGCAGCTGAAAACGAAAAATTTAGACAGGCCTTTGGTTAATATGGTAACATATTTGAATTTTTGATTGCATTCTGTCCCCAATTATTGTTGTTGCTATTATTTCCTCTTTTGTTTCTTTTATTGATGTAAAGCACTTTGTGATTTTGTATCTGTGAAAGGTGCTATATAAATAAACTTTACCTTACCTTACCTTACAGTAGGATTTTGCTCAAAGCAAAGCTAAGCACAGGCTCACCGAGCTGCTAGCATGGCTGTAAACTCTTAGTCTTGTTTACTTTTTTCCCGTTTACAACAATCCCACATACTTTACAATTATTATTTACCCTGTGAAGATGTTTTTGTTTCTTGTGCTGTATAATTTGTCTGTGTGGACACATCACCGGGACATCAGTGTGCACTGATCTTTGTTTCAGCTGATACATCTTCACTTCTCTCATTTGTAGGAGCTGAAGACTCTGCTGCTGGAGGCCCAGAAAGGTCCCGAGAGCCTGCAGGAAGCCCTCAGAGTCCAGGCCGGAAACCATCGCTCCCAGCAGGACGAGCTCCGGACGATCATCGACAGCCTCAGGGGTGCCCTGAGTGACGCCTTCACACAGAGGGACATTATCCTTCAGGACAAGCGAGGTCAGACCTCGGACTCGCCCGCGGTGCCTCTGTCGGTCTTAAAAGACCTCCGACTCGGCAGCCAAAAGACAGAGTCCCTCCTGGAGTCTCTCCCACCGCAGCTGGGACAGCTGGAGCAGGGACTTGGTAGAGTGGAGGGAGAGCTGTCGGTGGTGAGGAAGCTGCTGGA
Organism: Lutjanus campechanus; assembly: GCA_027495735.1. Classification (NCBI taxonomy): domain Eukaryota; kingdom Metazoa; phylum Chordata; class Actinopteri; order Lutjaniformes; family Lutjanidae; genus Lutjanus; species Lutjanus campechanus. The sequence goes on from JAJHUR010136679.1 coordinate 1,238, forward strand.
GACCAGACCGCAGGCTGAACCGCAGGCTGAACCGCAGGCTGTAGCAGAGCCCAGTCAGCTGCAGTTAGCGACACCGGAGAGACCAGACCGAGGGGACCAGTGGGAGCCTGAGACGGTGGTGAGGCATCTGGAGGAGACCAAGAGGACGCTGGGAGAACGAATCAGGACCAACAATTTTTATAACGCAGTGTTTACCTACACCGCCACCGCCATCACCATCTCTGCGGTCTACCTGCTGCTCAGAGGAGCTAGTTAGACATGATACCTCCAGTTTGAGTATGTCCACATGCACTGTATCAGTTACTCAGAATGCTACATATTACATTCACCACTAAATGAATCAGAGAGCGACTAAATATTTTTGATGCTGTGATCTCAAGATAACACGTAAACAGGACTTTGGTCATAATTCCAGCTGTACTGAGGACTTGGAAATGATGAAAGTTTTCCTGAAAGGGGCAACAAACACTAAGAAAGCTGGGGAATGGTCAAAAACACCTGCTTGGAACATTCCACAGGTAAACGGGTCGATTGGTAACAGGTGAAAGTATCATGATTGGGTATTTAAGAGGCATCCTCGAAACATTCAGTCCCTCACAAGCAGGGATGGACTGAGGTTCACCACCTTGTGAAACATGATTGTTTAAAGAATATTACTACATGGGTTTGAGAGTTTATGACTGAGGGTCTTCTCAAATACAGATAATGATGCAGGATCCATCGTAAGGCCAATATCACAGTGGCTTTGTGTTGACTATTCCTCACAATAAATTGAATATGAGCCCTGCAAAAGTATTTAATTTAATTCAGGTTATAAAAGTCTTCTCCCATTTTTATAACCTGAATTAAATTAAATACCGTAGCAGTAAATCCCCACAGTTTAGAGGCTGGAACCAAAGAATGTTTGGCTTTTTTTTTTCTTGGTAAATTAATTAAATAAATATCCCCAAATTTTCTGACTGAGAACATCAGCTTAAATACCTGAAAGGTACTGACTAAATCTTGTTTACTCTGCACCTGCAGAGACACTCAAAGGGACAGGGTTTCTTTATTTTTAAGAATGAAAGAATGTCGTGATTATTCAACAAACATAACGTAGCTGTATGTTATCCCGTTGAAACTTGATGGGTTTAACTGATGATGAATTAAATGTGTTTGACCCAAGTTATTCCAGTGCCAAGTGAGTTTAGCTTTTGGTAATTTTGATTCAGCCTCACCATCAGCAGCCTTATCACTGATGACCACATCTGTTCATGATCCCATCTCTGGGATTCATTTCCGCTCTTCTCCAAACTAACAAACAGGACAAAACACCCAGAAAACAAATGAACTGTGAGTTACACTGGATTTTTGTTTCCAGACATTTAAGGAAAATCCATAATATGTTAAGTAAGTTTTGGTGGATGATTTTTCTCATTTTCATGAGATGAAATTGTGCTTGTAATCAGTATAAACACCTAAATGAGCAATAATACGAATAAATTAACTTTGATTGTTCATTAATATAAGAAAATACTGTCACGTGAATTAATTGACAAAATAAAGTTGACCAATTAACATGTCGGTTAATTCCCATACACTTCTGAGACGGCCTTTACTTGTCTTTAATGGATGAGCAAAGTAAAATAATTTGATGAGAAAATGTAGAAAAATGTTGATGAAGTTTTATAAACTTTAATCTCCTCCGGTAACTTGAACGTGGTGTTGTGTGTTTTCATGTTGGTGTTGTTGCACTGAGCTGATTGATGATGATCACTGTGAATTAAACTGTTTGTTGAGTGTTTTTGTTGTTTGACTTAATGCCTTGTATAATAACTGACCAATCAGATCACCGTCTGCCTGCCTGCCTGAATTAGTGATGGAAAAAGACACATTTAAGTTTTTAAACCTGCACAACATATTTATTCCTGTTTCTTATCGTACCGAATAGCAAAAATGTGGCTGCAACTAACGATTATTTTCTTTATTAATTAATCTGCTGAATGTTTCGCTAGTTTATTTTGCAGTCTACAAAGTGTCAGAAAATAATAATAACTTTATTTATATAGCACATTTCATGCTAAATTGTTGACCAATACTGCCACAAGTAACAAACAAAACAATGATAATAGGTTAGATAGCCAAGGAATAATAGATAATAATACAATAAAACATAATACCTGAGAGACTTACCCCAGATTAAAAGTCAAGTCTTTATTTATTTATTTTTGTAGTATTTTAAATTCCAGGGTGGTTTGTTGTTTTAAGATCCAAGGGGAGGGTCTTCCACAGTTAAAAACATAAAGCGGCCTCACCAGGAAACAGTAAAACACACCGGATGCAGGTTTCCACCGACAAAGATGAACAGTTTTAAATGATTATGTCTGAACAACCCAAAATACCGTCACATAAAACAAGCAAAAACAGGAAATCTTCACATTTGAGAGGCAAGAACCAGCACATTTTTTGGCATTTTTACATTAAAAATGACCTAAATGGTTAATTAATTGTCAGATTTGTTCTTGATTAACCCAGGTGTTGAGGTGCAGTTTTTAGTCTGAATCTAAAACACAGCTGGACATGAGGAAATTTCATCAGTTATTACTTTTAGACAGATTTTTGTTAAGTTCCACTATCGACCAGTCGAGGGCAGCAGCTGAACGTGTGATGTGAGCTGAAACCATCAGTCTGCTTAACTCTGTGTTCAGTCTCTTTCTGAAAAAGTCAGGAGTCAACACAGCTTTGTGTTTGCCAAAAGCATGTGGACAGAATATATAATAGTTCTGTGTTCTTCTTAAATGAAATTGAATCTTATCGCTACAACAATTATTTAAGATTAAAAAAAAAGAGCAACCGCAGCACAAGGACAGAAATATCTGCAGATAAACAGAAAACAGTAAAAAAAAAAATAAAGTATATAAAAAAAGTATATAAAATTAAAAATAATAGAAACTACACAAAAATTACAAGGCAAGCGATACACATGCTGAATGCTTTAATAATAGTAGCAACAAAGTCAGCAAAGTATAGTACATGTAAGATTCTTGGTGTTTGACGTGTACTATAAATATATTTTAGTATTAATGTAATAAAACAGTGTTATATATTAACACATGGATTATAAAATATAAAATCAAATATAGGAATACAGGATAACATAATATACAGTAAGTACTGCAATATTCTATAGAATATATGATATTCTCAATTCTCAATTGATTGATTGATACTTTTATTGTCAGAACAAGTCTGAAATTTGTCTTGCGTCATAACAGCTCCGTTTGCAACATCATAGACAACAAACATCAGGATAAGAAACAAATACAGACATTTAACGTGACATTAAAATCACATAAATTAAGACAAACAATACACTATATTTAACAATATAAACACAGAAGATAACATTCAAGGCCCTTTAACGCACATTTGATCTGAGATTGAGGAGTTTTTCAGTCTGACCTTATTAAATCACAGGACTCTGTATCTCTGATTCGATGGTAACAATCTGTATTCACTGTTCAGGACATGGCTGCGAATAGAAACAATGTTGTCGGCCAGTCTTAATATGTTACTGTAGTCGGCTGAGTTTCTCCAAAGGTTAGACTACAATCTCTGAGCAGATTTTCATTTGGTGGAGCAGTTTTGACTTCAGAGCAGTGGACAGACTCGTAGTATTTGTCTGTAAAATACTCACAATCACAGAAGTAAAAAAAAAAAAACAACAACAACAAGAATTTAACTACTTGCCCCAGAAGACCTGAGGCGGTGAAGAAAATAAATTCTTTGTTTTGTCTTTTTGCAGACAGGTTCAGTGTGATCTTTCCATGATAACTGATCGTCCATCATGACGCCCAAGTAAGAGGCTGCTGACATGTGTGTGCGTGAGATATGATAAATAAAACTAATCTGCATATCCCTGTGATCCTTTAAGACATTAGACCGTATGATCTGAAGCTATATGTTGTCGATTATGTCTTCTTAAAGCACCAACAGCATGTGCTGTGACTGGCTGCAGTTGGATTAAACCTCCTCCCCACCTGCCATCCGCTCAGTCAAGCCTCACGTCACACTCGAGGCTGATGGACCACCGAGAAACTCACGTCAGCTAATCTTGCAACAAGCTGCAAAATATCTAAAGGGATGTAAAGCTGACAGTGGAAATCTCCAATTCCAGAAAAAAAATACAATGGAACGGAGCCAGTTGCACCAACAAGAGTCAAACTTAATAGTTAGGATTGTTGCACCATCTAGGTTTAAGCCTTCTTCTTGCTGAGACTGGGTGTAAATCTTACGCATCGTCAGGAGCGGGCATATCGTCAAAATCTAAACTGATTTATACACATTTACAGCTTCTCAGTCATGAATATTTTCCGTTCTGTGCCATGAACCCTCAAGAGACAAGTTGTTCCAAAGAACTGCGTGGACAATCGAAGCCGTACAGGTGGGAAATGAATGATCAGACGTTAGACAATAACAGCTCAGTTTAACTTTTATAAACATCTACTCCTTCTACAAGATGAATTATTCAAACGAGGCCACTGCAGCTGCAATGTGTTTCCTTGATCTCTGATGACAAACTGTGCGCGACAATAATCTACACATAAAACCGGGTCCATGAAGAAATGTTTTCCAAGTTTGGTGCAGAAGAACGTGACTACACAGAGCTCAGACCTTCAGGACGAACTTTTGCACTGACTGTGAGCCAGAACTTATCATTAATTATTTAGAATTTGATTGATCAGTTACAGCACTCTAGGGTCTGTTGTTAAAAAGAACAGCATGTTACTCTGGACGTAAGTCTGATCATAGGTTCTGGAAGTGCGACAAAATCATTTTTAAATCCATAAAATCATTTTTAAATGAGTATTTTGTGATTTGTTTTTGTAAGTAACCATCTAATAAGCAGGATAATGTACAGTGAGCAGGTCATTATTGCAAAATAATCCTCGTCAGGCTGATTCAAGTCCAGCATCGTCCTGTCGGGGGTTCATTTTGTTATAATAACCTGCTCATCGTACATTATTCCTTACACATAAGTGCTGGAAATTGTGTCTGAATGGAAGCAAGTCCCCTGCAGCCAGGCTCCAAACTGCACAACAGTTTTGGACGCTCAGGTGTCCACATACTTTTGGCTGTGTAGTGTGTCTATCTCGTCTCTCTCCAGTGTTCCTCTGTCTCTGGTAAATCCAGAGCAGCAGGTGTCGGGTCTTTACTTAGCACAATGACGGCTATGAAACCACACACACACACACGCTCTACATTCCTCACCATTGAGGCTGATTGTGATGTTGGTGTTCTGGAAACCTTATTCTTGTATTAAGCTCTTTATAGCTTTATAAAGCTGAATAAACAGTCTGTCTAAGGAAGGATTACATCGAGGAAAAAACTAGCTCACCAACCAGGCTGAAACACACAAACACGACACACACAGCTCAGCAACTGTTGAATATGTAACACACGGATACACACTAAATTAAATTGAATTAAATAAAGTCTATAGCCATCTATGCACATTCATCTACTTTATTTGTGAGGGACCATGTCCAGTATTGAAGATAAATGTTGTCATTTGGTGTTTTTGCACCAGAGTAGGAGCTGGGATGTATTTGGATCTGCAGTCTCTGGGCAGGTTACAGTTAAAACATGGACACAGTGACCTACAACGCTGAGCAAACAGGACGGGACACGTAATACTATAATACTACTTAATTATTAGTTTGATCCCAGTGCAGCTATGTGGGGCTCGTCTGCGATGTCAGCCATGATCGCGTATTTAAACGAGAACAAATCAAAGTCCGTTTACAGATCATGGGGAGGACTGCTGCATGGTGAAACAAGTTTTTTTTTTAAAATTAAGTTTGAAAATGTGAGGATGTGGTGGAAGATTCACCTGGTTCGTTACACAGAACCATCAGGGAAGTCGTCCTTAGAAACGGGTTGGAATAGGGCAGGCACTTTCAAGAAACATGAATGTGAATGTTTTATTCTTCTCCTCTTATATTTGTTTTTAAACAAACCAGTAAGAGGAAAATTAAGAAAATCTTATGCACGAAACATATCTGTTCTTACCCACCTGAGTATGTTGATGAATTGTGTTTGATCTTAAATTGGACGTGCAGGCCAGGAAGTTTGTTATTAGCGTATAGAAACGCTCCAGTAAACCCACATAAGGCCGGTTGACTTAAAAGCCGTGTGCAAACCACGAACTAATAAGCCACTGACATTTGATGAGTAAGTAAAAAATTAATGAAAAGGAATTGAAATGCCACCGGGCAGCAAAAAACAGACGTGGGTGAGCATGTTGGAGCACCGTTGGAAAGATTTCTCTGTCAGGGTGCAGCCAGGTTTTGTGAGATCAAATCTGTGTAGGCTTAGCAAATAATGGATTACATCCAATGGGATTACATAGTTAGGATGCAATAAAAAGGTAACCGTATTCTATTACAGTTGCAGGAAAAAAGGGTGTATCAGATTTCAGATTTAGTAAAGGGCTGGCAGATTAACAGGATTACAATTAAAAGGTAGAATATATTTTTAAAGTAACTCTCCCAAACCTGAATCTGTGCGTAGGAACAATCCAAGCACGAGGCCCATTGTGTGAAATAAAAGACAACATTTTTGGTTCTACACCATCAGTTCTGACACCTTTTCAAACTTTTTATCATGAGTCCAACAATGTTACAGGATTGCAAAGCTAAACCAGTGTGGTACTTTTTAAAAGAAAGATTTGTTGTTCATCCAACAATGTTTGAAGCCAGCTTTACTCCACTCATTGTGAGGGTGCTGCATCTGTCAGTGCTTGTCAGTTCTTGAAAAAACGCAGCCTTCTCATGCATTTAAATTAGAGCCTGTCCAGCGATGCAGCCAGGATGCTGAAGCAGAGATCTTCATCAAAATAAAGCAGGGTCATCGAGCAAAAATGTTACATCGAAAGGCATCTGGACTTACAAGATCATGCAAGAATCCATCTTGACAGGCTTGTGGTGCAGGCAATCAGCATCCTAGGAGAGACTACTGACAGCTACAGGCGTGGTTTTAGGTGTGACAAGAGCGAGAAACATCCATGAGAGTGACTCATCTTGAACAAACTGTGACAAATGACGGCTCCTGAAGAGGTTAGCGCAGACACTGTGATAGCATCAGTTATATAGTATTTCTTCATTGAAAGAAGACTGAAGGACGGAGCTCAAAGCTTTTCTCGATGGAAAAGATGTTTTCGCTCTTCTCCTGTCCGGCTTCAGCAAGAGTTTGATCTGACTCGTTGATGTTAGCATATGTTAGACGTGATACGCGGTTAATCCAATCACCTGCTAAGTGTTGTTGTGGAAGTGGCTGCATTTTTCCAAACAGCTTCTAAAGACGATTTCCCAGATGTTTCTGTGTAACAAACCATCTGGCGTGTCAGATTAGCAAATGATGAATGATGAATCTTGCTCAACTTTCGATGCATACATTCTTCTTTACTTTGTAAAGTATGTATTTCTACTTTTTATGCATCTTTCTCAAAGATAATTGTTGTGGTATCGTCATGGTAAAATCCTTTCTCGCAGTATTAAAAACAGCTGTGCAGTGTTTTAGCATCAGATCGCTGCTGCGTCCTGGTTGACCTGCAGGGGTCAGGTGGTGCATGCAGATACACCAGACTGGAGACAGTTTCAGGAGTTCACAGGAGACACAGAAACTGTGTCAGTTGTCAGGTGTTCCGTTAATATACCTGATCACATGACCAAAAAGTATAAGACTGGAATAAGTTACCTGCGCCGGAGGGGAGGAGGGTGGGGAGTGAAAGGTCTTCATGCTCATCACATGACGATCGTAACCAGGTCATTCACTTCACAACACCGAGGTGTAACTGTGTGTCTAAGTGTGTTGTTGTATTTCTGTCTTTGTGAGGAACAGTTTGAATTTTAGCCCTTGAAAGACAGGGCATTTTGTCTGCTCATCGCCTCTTTGAAGAGTTAAGTTAGAATCAGGTTTCAGGTTTAAGTTAAGTTAAGACATGTTGTTTATGGTTAAGGTTAAAGGGTTCCGTATGCTTGAAACGAACCAGGCTGCAGGCATGTTGTTCCACTACATCCACAGGTAAAAGGAACCTGCTCTACATCTGCACACTGACAGGCGGGGTCAATGCGGTCGATTTCAAAGCTTCCTAGCCGTCTATCTGGAACACTAGATGAATCAAACCAAAATTCAAAACAAACTTAACTGCTATCTGGTCCTAAATCATGAATATAAATTGACTAAACAGTCCCTCCATGAAGCTGCAATGTTGCAATCACAACGCAAATTCAACCAATCCCCCTGAATTCCGTGGCCTTGCAACTTTGTCCAAACTCCGCAACTTTTTACGCAAATTTGACCAATCATCGTTCCAGCAAGCTCCACCAATCGCAGCAGTCCCTCGCGCAAACATCGCACATGTACGTCTCAATGAACCGACTCAATGTTTTGTTTTAAGATTTACTTTTTTTTTTTGCTTCTATTTATTTATATATTTTCATTTTGTCACAGGTGCTGAAAAGAACACAACATTTGCCATGTTAATGACATGGCTTTGATTTTTAATAAATTATACAAGAAAATGCAACTTTTACAATTTTCACTTGGTCCTGCAATGTCATTGCAATAAAATGCCTAAAAGAACTGCAACATTCACAGCAGAGTTTTTTTTTTTTTTTTTTTGTTTAGAAAAACTGCCATAAAATCAGGAATTTAAGGATACAACAATCCCAAAAAAGGCCTGCGAAATCCTGGAGGGCTGACTAAAGGACCACAGTCTAGTCACAGCGTTTCTGTTTGTAAACGCACCAGTTGATTGTTGAGTGTCATCCACAGGACGTCAAATTCCAACGTTTTTGGTTGGTAAAGCGTCCCGAGCACAGTGCAATGATGATAAAATAAGAAGGTGCAGGCTGGGGGCGTGGGTCTCTGCAGATGCAGGTGATGCCACACTCTTCTGGTGTGTCATGGATGAGTGGGTGAGGCAAACAAAGTCATGTCATCAATAACAGGAAACCATGTTGAATTTAATATCGGAGGAGGAGGAGGAGGAGGAGGAGGAGGAGGAGAGGAACATAAAGACACTGAAAGACACAGAGAGAGAGAGAATGTGAGGGGGTGGAGGGAGGAGGTTAACACATCTCCTCACATGACAGTGGTATCCAGGTCACCCACTTCACTATACTGTGCTATGCAGTGTGTGTGTGTGTGTGTGTGTGTGTGCATTCACAGTCATTTATTCATCAAGTTAGTTCACTTCATTGTCCTCTGAAATTCAGTATGTACCCCTACTGATATTTTTTTCCAGCTCTACTCCCTGAGGAAAATTTTGTCCCTCACAATCGTCTTTTCTGTCTCATGAGAAATAAATGAGACTCTTATTTTGAGCTTCTGAAGTCTCTTCTGTTCCTACTAAACCTGCCCTCAGGAGAAAAAAAGGAGCAAAACAGAAGAAAAGCAGGGGATCTTTTGCTGAGCTCGTAGGTTTCTCAGAAGTTTCTCCATGATGACCGTATGGAGCAACGAGACTTGAGAAAAAAAATTTAACTGTTATCTCAAGAATTGATTATTTAAGATTTATTTAAGATCAGAGCAGTGAGACCAAAAAAAAGAGAACATTTTAAGATCTTCATTTGGACTCAGATTAGTCTCGATCTGAGACGAGACAAAGGCTGTTTCTCAAGAGCCGAATTTAAGAAGAAAGTTGTCAAAATGTCAAAATTGTCAAAGTTTCGTATTGGTTTTAAACTGACATCAGAGACAAAAATAACGTAAAAGATGTAACAACACAAAAAAAGATTTAAAAAAACAAAACAACGTAAAAGACATAACAAGACGAAAATAACTTATAAGATGTAACAAGATAAAAACAATGTAGAAGACATAACACCAAAAATATTTAACAATATGAAAATGATGATGTAGCAAGATAAAAAAAGATGTTAAAGATGAAAACAATTTAAGTTGTAACAAAACAAAAAAGACATACAAGAAGTAATATGATAAAAATGACATAACAAGATGAAAACAATGTAACAAGACAAAAAAGACGCAAAATACATAACTGCACTTTTTTACTTTTACTTGAGTAAAGAAGTTGAATCAGTGCTTCTACTTTTACCACAGTATATTTTTTACACAAGTATCTACTCAAGTAAAGAATGTGTATATTTTTGCCACATCTACAGAAAACACACCGTTATCTTAGAGTGATATTCCACCAAAAAATGAAAATCCACTCAGTATGTACTCACCCCTGTGCTGATGGGTGAAGATCTTCAGTTCACAGAAACAATCCTGGAGTTTCAGCAGAAAACAGGGTTGGGGCTAATGGCAGTGAACGGAGACCAAATGTAAATGTAAAAAAAAAAAGAACACAAAACAAACACAAAATGTCTCCATCCTGCTCGTGTGGTGTAATCCAAGTGTCCGTGAGCCGCGATATTAAAATTTAACCACAAAAGACGCCATTTACACCATGTTTTTAGCCAAAATGTCAACTGTAGCCTCCCAGACTCGAGCCAGATGCACAAGAGATCTCATGATATTTTCACACGTGCATCCATTAAGAGATATACGACGCCATGTTTACATGCTACCTGAGAGGATACAGTTGACATTTCGGCTAAAAACATGGTGTAAATGGCGTCTTTTGTGGTTAAATTTTAATGTCACGGCTCACGGACACTTGGATTACACCACACGAGCAGGATGGAGACATTTTATGTTTGTTTTGTGTTCTTTTTTTTACATTTTATCCATGGTCGCAATGCCATTATACCGGATTTGGCTGCAACCCTGTTTTCTGCTGAAACTCCAGGATTGTTTTGTGAACTGAAGATCTTCACCCATCTTCACATCGGCATAGTGGTGAGTACATATTGAGTGAATTTTAATTTTTGGGTGGCTTATTGCTGTAAGCACACGGCTCCACATAATATACAACATATATCCAGCATTTGTAGACATTTCAATGCAAAAATATTAGATATTATAGATTTATTTAAATTTATGTCACCAGTGACATCTTGATAAGGCTGCATTCACATCAAATAAGACGCCACGGCGATTGCTGGAAAGATGACGCCATAGTGGAAAAATTTTACAGTCCTTGACTGTAAAAAGGTGTAAACTTTGACCGTTATTGTCCCGTTATCTTTGTGGGTCAAAGCACCGCGCTGATAAAACAGCTCACTGTGTGAAAAGTTCAAGATGCTTTAACCGTTAATTACAAACACCACATGTTGGTCACACTTTGGTGATGGTTTTAATCTTTAATCTGCTTCAGGTGTGTGATCTTTAAGAGAGTTTTTTTCCCCTGGAGATGTGGGGTTTCAGACTTGTGACACTTTGATAACAAGTGCATCACTGCCGCCTTCACATGTGCATAATGTTGTAAGATGCAGTCACGTTATTGTTGACAGAGACTTTATTACAGGATGTAACTTCTGTTTAGTCGTGTCATGTGATGTTATTTACCGTCAGATAAGCGTAAGTGGCTTAAAGACATGACTAACATCTATGTTATGTAAACACAAACACACACTCACACACACACACCAGTTTATTATGAGATAAGGTCCTTTCATCTACAGCTAACAGCAGAATTTATTGTTCACTGGTAAATTTCCCAAAGAAGCTAAAAGAGTTTGAATCTCGTTCTTTCTTTAAGTGTTTCGAATGTTTGAGTCAAACTTCTGAACCAATATTTAACTTTACATTTGATCAATTTCTATCTTTCTTTCTATCTTTTTGGATTCTTTGCTGCCTCTAATTAATGTTTCTTCTTCTTTTTTTTAATGTCTGCTGCAGAAGGTTGTGATGAAGCCTGATTTTTACTTGAATCAACCAGTATTGTGACAATTACAAAATAATGTACTCAGGTAAAGGAACAATTAACACCATAAAAATGATACAAGTAAAAGTGGAAATTACCATTTAAGAAACCTACTCAAGTAGAAATAAAAAAGACTTACTCAAAGTAAAAGTTACCTACATTTTAATATTTTTAATGTGCACTGTAATTATGAAAATGATGTTAATGTTGAAGTTTTACTTTACGTTAGCAAACCTTGATGTTTCTGTGGTACACTGATTTAAAGGTCCAGCAGACCACTAGCTACAAGATAAGTTTATGTCAGTAACATCAAAGATTACACATGAAAAATTAACATAGTTAACATTAGCTAGCTAACAACATTTTCAGCGACAGTAGTCTGACTCATCAGATGCACACTGCAGATATAAGCCTGCCATCGGTTGCTTGGTTTCTGTCGATGTCGCAGCGTTATCTACGTTCTTAACGTCTCCAGGAAACTACAACAACCTACGAGCGGCAACCTGAAACAACAAAGTAGCGTCTGGGAATCTAATGATACGAATGTTATGAAGCTAACAGCTGTTACCTTTTCTTTTGGGATGATTTGGACACTTTAATGCCAGGGCACGTCTCTTGACATGAAGGTATTCTACCAAAACAAGTTCCCTCTAGTCTAGAGTTTGAGATCTGTGCCCGAACTCGACGAGACCCGACAGGTTCGGGTCGGGCCTTATTTCTCATATATTTAACGGGCTCCCACGAGCTTGGGTTTGGGCTGTACTATATTTATTTATTTTCATTTTCTCCCCAATTTAATCATTGCCAATTCCAATTCCCTGCATGTATTGTCCCTGTCACTGAAAACTTCTACTGTTTGGTTGCATAGAGGGAAGTTTGTTGCAAAAAATGTTGGGCTGTAACTGGGTTTGGGCTGAAATATGCTAATGCTAACGGATAGGTTCAGGTTGGTTTCGGACGAATTTTGTTCGCATCGGGCCCTGACAGGCTCAACTTTTCATGCACAATTAAAGCACTACTCTAGCCAAAATTCTGATGCAGCACCGTTGCTGCATCCTGGGCTTTGCTCTGCCCAAGATGTTTGTGATTGTAAACAAGTGCAGACAAGCCGGATGCTTTTTCCCTCATAGCAGAATGTGCATTTGCAGAGCCATTCCTTTCTTCTGTCCTATTAAAACTTTTTGTACTCCAAGTCAAATTCCCTCGTCTAGACCAAAAATGTGATGTTGTGTCTGCAGGTCCCGACTGACACCGTAATTCCCTCCGAAGCCGTCAGGACCAGACCCCAACATGAGGTCTAATTCTGCAGGAACTTTCCTGCTTTCTTTTATTGGAGTAATCCATCCATGAATGCTACAAAGAGGCTTATTACTGGAGAAAACGGACCAGCAGGCTGTGAGTAAGACTTTCTAACATCTGCAGACAATGACTCAGCCACGTCTAACCTTTTCAGCTCATAATGAAAGTTTGGAACAAAGAAAAACCACTAAAAAAGAGAAGAAGCAGATTCAAGGAATGTTATTTCAATTCTATTCTTTTCTGTTCTATTCTATTCAATTGAAGAAGTTAGTCTGCTGGAGTTCTGAGGTTAGCAAGTTCAGCAGGCTGAGGGATTAGAGAGAGAGAGAGAGAGTGTGTGTGTGTGTGTATGTGTGTGTGTGTGTGTGTGTGTGTGTGAGTTTGACCTCTGGAGGTCTGCTCATTGACACGGGGTCACAGGGTCAAACATGTGATGGAGTGTGTCTAGACATGTGTGCTGACACTGTGTGTGTATGTGTGTGTGTGTGTGTGTACTTCTGTCTTTGTAAGAACCAGTTTCAGTTGTGAATAAAGACATTTTGTCCCGTCGCCACTTCTTCAAAGAGCCGTTTGCGGTCTTTAGGCCGCGTTCAGTCCGAGTTTCATTCTGCATGAAAAAACACAGCCCTTACATAAAAGTGGAACCTGAGTCATTGTTTGCTGAAAATGTGACGTCGTCTGGAGAGCTGCTGCGTTGGCCAATCAAACACATACAAGGGCGCATTCCTGGTGGATTATTTAGTCACGCAAATGCTGTATTTTTATTTCGGTAATCTTGGAATCACTGTGATGGAAGATAAAACAGTTGCTGCCGTGGTCAGGCCAGCCGTTCGTCAGGAATGACGGAAAGATGAACAAGATTTTCCAAATCAAGCCACCCATCCACACCCACTCCAACAGCACCACCACCACCACCACACGCCCATCCTTCCTAATACCAAAGAGGGCGATGTCAAATAAACCCTGGGCCATTATTCTGCTAGTGACACAGATGAAGTCTCTAACAACCAGTCCCAAATCCAGTTTAAGGACTGACCAAGGCCAGCCTGTTTTGCATACATACACTCAATATGAGCACAAAATAAAGTATATAAAATATGTAGTTTGTTCACTCTTTTCCTTTGGTTGTTTTTAACTATTTCCATGCCAGTGTTTTGTATAAAGTTACCAGCATTTTTGACAAAATTCACAAATTTTTCAGCACCCACAAAATATTCAGTTCTATGAATATGTTAACATGGAATATGTCAAAAGAAAGAGCAGATCTATAGTTTCAGACACACACACAGACACAAAAACTTCTAGCTTCATTCATTATTTTTTTAATAAGCACTTGAATCTTGGCTGGTTGCATCAAAAAAGCCAGTTTTCAGAGAAAAAACTGAGAAAACTGTGTTTTTGTGAAAGAGACTTTAAAGCAAAATATCCACTTCACGTTTTTAATTTTGTTTTTTTTATCACTTCATATTACGTGTGTGACATTATAGTCACCAGTGTGGCTAATGTTAGCTGCGTGTGTCCCCTGCTCCCTCCCCAAAACACTGTCTGAGAGGCCTGGGTGCTGAAGCGCTGTCTGCCCCGGCTGCAGCACGAGTCCCAGGGGCTGCGGTGTGAGCAGCCTCGCTGCGTCCCGGCTGCTGTGAAGGTCCGGGGACTGCAGCCTCACTTTGTGACTGGATCTGCTGCTGAGCACTGATGTTTTCATGCTAGATAACACCATCTTCTTCTTCTGCTGCTGCTGTTCAGTTCCAGTGGTTCTCTTCTTCTTCAAATGACAATTTTTTTGTCAGATGATCTGTCACTTCGTCCTCCACCACCTCGCACTGAAAACAGCAACTGACGAGATATCTTGTCAATGGCGGGGAAAGAGTTAATCGTCAATTTTAGTCATTGTTGTCTCAGTGTTTGTTATGGTTGTTTGTCAGTCTATGGGTTGGGCGATTGGACAAATACATCACCTATTGACGACTGACTTTTTTTTGGCCTGATTTAATTGCCACTTTTCTTTTTTAATGTTTATTTATTTATTTACTTTTTTTTTTTTTTTTTTTTTTTTTTTTTTTTTTTTTTTAACTTTTTGATCTATTATACTTTCTTAATGTATGCTGATAAATTTAAGTTTTGGTTCTGTGGTATATTGATATTTTCAGTATCTGTTTTTTTAAACTATGGAGATTATAGGGAGGGTTAGATGGGTCGGGGGGTATAATGTAAAAAATATCCAAAGAAATGTCTTACAACATTCGTGTTATGACAAAGACAAAATGTTGGATTTAAATATCAGTTAAAAAGAAGAAGAAGAAGAAGAAGAAGAATTTGCCACGGATCCCCTGCAATTATTCCAACTGACGTGTGATTGAACACAGACCTGCTCACCTTCTTCACCTGGGAGGAGGGCAGGTTCATTTGGGGGACGTGGAGTCAGAGCTGCTGAGCCTGAAGCTGAATCTGCGGGATGTGACACCAGGAGCAGCAGGGAACAACTGATTTAGCACCAATAGTTTGATAAAAGTTTGCCTGCATTGATTAAATGTTGGCTAAAAGAGGAGTGAAATGTAAACACTCACACTCAGAGTTTTACATTTACATTTTATTTACACTGTGAATAAAATACTCTATTTACGAAGATAGGTTAATCATTTAATATTGAAAAAATACCTAATGTTGTCCACACACACGTTGTCCCTGAACATAACAGACAGGTCAGTTGTCAGAGACAGATTTTTACCACGAGCTCCTCCAGCCTCTGTAACAGAAGATGTGTTTATAAATCTGTTCCTTAGCAACACTGTCAACGACCCTGTTGGCTTTTCAGCAGGATTTGGAGCAAACAAAAGTCATAACGAGGAGACAAAAGAGCAGTCGGGCAGGTTACAAGACCAGGTGGGGCTGAAACATACAGACTAACAGATTTACACAGTCGAGTCAAACACCGGACATTCATCTTCTTAATCTGCCTCCATCTGTCAAACCAAAGGAGAAAAGCTGAGTCATTTTGTTTAGTTCACCTCAGTGGTGGGCACCTGCTTTTTAAAAATGGCAAACCATTGTGACCCAATAATAATCCTTATTAATAAATTGTGTGAGAATTAATTTGTGCATTAATGAATTGACCACTATTAAAACAAACCTTTAAAAAAAGAAGCTTAATTCAAAATTTCAACTCTATTTTCGAAATGCAAATTGTGGAGGTTTCTAAAACTCAAAGATTCAAGTTAATGTAACTTATCTCAAGAAAACATTTTGAGCTGGTAAAACTTCTTTAACATTTAAGAGTTTGAGTTGTGCTCAAAACTCAAAAAACTGTTTCAGTAAGTTGCCTTGAAATTTTTTAATTTTTGTTTTTACAGTATAGAACATTTTAGCCTCCCTCATAAATTAAAGTGTATTTAGGATCTCATTTTTTTCTTAATCGGTAAAAGAATATGCACGTTTTAAATGCTTTCCAAAAGATGTATTCATTCAATTTAGCAGAATTTCTTCCATCGTCTTTTTTTTAAATTTTTTTTAAATTTTTTTTAGGGGACCCAAATAAAATCTCCTGTGACCCAGCTGTGGGTCACGACCCAGTCTTTGGGAACGACAGATCTAGAGGGTCGGCATGTGGTGGAAAACTGCACCCAAGGTTTGCACAGTATCAGTTCAGAATATATACGAAAAGTTGTGGCTCGATGGAAATTTAAGACTGAAACTCTTAAGTCCAGGTGCAAGTGAATGCAGCAAGGTGCAAATAATTTAATTATCTGTTAGGGGTACGTTTCAGTCAAGGTGATGGGCTGAAGTTCAATGAAAAAAGACGTTTAGAAAGTGGAAAAATGTTTGAAAAGAAAACAATTTATTTATTTCTAACACCACCTTTAGATATTTATACAAGGTTGTACTCATGTACCATAATAATATAAAACTTTTGAGTTAAAATATCTTCAAATGAGGGATTTAAGAAGCAAATATTGTGTATATGTTTGTTTTTGCTGTAGTTAAGTCACTGGAGTGGACAATTTCATTTTACAGTTGTCCAAGACAAGAAGTTGACCAACTCCCATCTCTCTGCTTCAGCCAGCAGCTGCTCAAATAAATCCCATTGTAATGGCAAATTTGATTTATTATTTTATCTCGAGAAATCTGTGGTTATTTTCTCTGAAGATAACCGGACAAATTAATCCATTATCACGAGAAAACGAACCGTGTTATCTCCAGATAACGAAAATGATAAACTTGCGATCTCGAGATAAGGGCATTAGAAAACAAAGGACACAATGAAACCAGTTGTAGGTCAGAGATGGATTTTTATTTTGTGTCTATTTGACTAATTATGTACTTAAAAGAATTCAGAAAACACATCAGTGTGTCCACAGTGACCCTGAGGTCGTGACCTTAAAGCAAAAGAATTTCAGGGGCTAAAATATACTTTACAAATGTCATTTAATTTGTTGTTAAGAAAAATGGACGTTTGAATCATGGAGGAGCTAAGAGGAGTTCGGCTCCCCTGAAAATTTACTTTGAGACGTTTAGGGGGAGCTCTGAAATATTGTTCATTTGCAGCGTTACAGATTATATTTTCTTGTCTTATAATTTCTTTTTCTTTTTTTATTTTAGTTAAACAGCACAAGAGGTGTCTATTTGTAGTTAAAAAAACACAAGTTTACTAAACAATGTACAACAAGACAACAACAACAACATGTTCATTGTTATTGTTATACCATGTGATGTGAATGAGAGGCACAAAAGCATCGCCTGTGTCCCCCCACCTGATTTTTTGCTCAGCAGTAATCCTGCGACTGACCGCACTGCTGCACACGTCCATACGTGCATGTGCATATAACATGTTTAAGTAGTGGCGTGCAAAACAAAACACAGCTTCCCCAAAAGCCACTGCGTAATCTGAACCCTGGACGTAACCATGTTCCTTTTCCAAAATGTTACAGGAACATAAGTAATCAAGCAAAATAATTGAAAAAAAAAACCCAAAACATAAAAAAGTAGCTGCCATGAACTCTGATATTTTAAAAACATCTACATAAATATGTTATGATACATGAGGTCGACTAAGAGATCGCACTTTGAATTCTAGTTTTCATAAAGAAGGAATAATCAGTTAAAATCACTAATGGCCATGAACGTTGGGTTGTAACAACAGTTGTGTCCTTGAATGGAAGAATAAAAGGAAATACCGCCTTGTTAGATTGTAAAAAAAAAAAAAAAAAGAGTAAAACATGGACTTTAGACTGTGAAACGTTTACGTGTCAGAGAGACAGAAGACAGAAGAGTGAAGAAGGGAAATTTACCGCAGAGATAAGAGAGAGAGTTTGGTTAAGAAAAAAAAAGGCAGAATCACATGAAAATGCAGGAACGTCTTTCAATCATTCAGTAGAAACGGATTAATGTGTAGGAGGAGGAAAAAAAAGTATGTGCATTCAGTCTAGGCGTTGGTTTGATTGTTATTTTTGCACATTTGACATCACTAATCCTCAAACAAATATCAATCTATTTAAAGTTTTTTCCTCCACCATTCCTTTCATTTTCATTTTTTAAATTTAAGGTGTGTTAAGATGCCTTGTGGGTGGAAAAAGTAAAAGCATTATGAGCATTATATAACAGGCGCTTTACACACACACATACACGCTCAGGTATGTTTGTTTTAGAGACCGCTGCAGGCGACGTGCGGTGAGATCTCCTTTGTGCCACAGACAGAATCAGGATGTGGGTATTGTGTAGAGGATTAATATCATTCTTGGCTCATGTAATTATGCAACATGATGCTGCTAATGACAGTTGAGATATTATATAATGCTTATACATGATCTGACACTTGTGTTTGTGTTGTGTTACTGTGGTAAAATAAAAAACAGCAGCATAAACTAAAATCCATTAATTTTCATGGTATTACAGCGGAGGAGCAAAGGTCCAGTGGGTAAAAGTTACGGGAA
Organism: Lutjanus campechanus; assembly: GCA_027495735.1. Classification (NCBI taxonomy): domain Eukaryota; kingdom Metazoa; phylum Chordata; class Actinopteri; order Lutjaniformes; family Lutjanidae; genus Lutjanus; species Lutjanus campechanus. Next base: position 20,282 of record JAJHUR010136679.1, read on the forward strand.
TCTATTAGCAGAATATGGCAGAAATGTAGTCTGTTTTCATTCGTTTATAATCACCTGAATATAAGAATCTGTGTGTTTTTGTTACCTTGGACCAGTTGTTCCAAATAACTGGGTCGGGACCCACAGGTGGGTCACAGGAGATTTTATTTGGGTCCCCAAATAAAAAAGATTATGGAAGAAATTCTGCAAAAACAAAGATTTATATCTGCAGTACACCTTTTATAAGCACGTGTCTATTCTTTCACTGATGAGAGGAAAAGACCTAATTAATTCTGTCAAAACATGCTTATTTTGTCACATTTATGAAAATGCTAAAATGTCCTATAATGTTTTCCTGATGAGAGGAAATAAAAACAATGAACTGACCTGTTAACTCAGCTTAATCCTCCACTTTCCCAGAATAAGCCACTCAGTATGTACTCACCACTATGCCGATGTGATGATGGGTGAAGATCTTCAGTTCACCAAACAATCCTGGAGTTTTAGGAGAAACAGGGTAGCAGCCTCATCCAGTACAATGGCAGTGAATGGTGACCACGGATAAAACATTAAAAAAAGAACACAAAACAAACACAAAATGTCTCCATCCTGCTCGTGTGGCGTAATCCAAGTGTCCGCGAGCTGCAACATTAAAATTAAACGGCAAAAGACGCCATTTACACCATGTTTTTAGCAGAAATGTCAACTGTAGCCTCCCAGGTAGCATGTAAACATGGCACCGATCTCACGATATTTTCACACGTGAATCCATTAAAAGTCTTGCGATACATCGATGCCATGTTTACATGCTACCTGGGAGGCTACAGTTGACATTTCGGCTGAAAACATGGTGTAAATGGCGTCTTGATGGAGACACTTTGTGTTGGTTTTGTGTTCTTTAAAAAAAAAAAAAATATCTGTGGTCTCCATTCACTGCCATTGGCTGCAACCCTCTTTTCTGCTGAAACTCCAGGACTGTTTTGTGAACTGAAGATCTTCACTATCGTTATATATCGTTATATATATATATCGCTTTAAATAAATGTATTTCTCATTTCTAAACTTTTAACATGTGTGTATGTTTTCAGTGACTTGTTAAAACAAGGTGATGCAGAAATTGTGGTAAAAATGGTCAGGAATGGGGCGGAGGTTTAGCTCAGTTGGTAGAGCGTCCGCCCCATGTATGGAGGCTGCTAGTCCTCTGCAGTGGCCGCTGGTTCGCCGCCTCCGGCCCTTTACTGCATGTCATCCCCTCTATCTCTTCACCCCCTTTCCTGTCTATCTGCAGCTGTCCTATAAATAAAGGCACAAAAGCCCCTCCCAAAAAATATAACTTTAAAAATGGTCAGGAATATGTGAGAATTTATTTATGAGGCCTATTGTGAGTTAGATTGCGATGATTTTGTTATTTTAAAAAAGTTTAGGGAGACACTGCCTCAGACTGAGCTGTTTATATCTACAGAGCGGACCTCTTCTTCAGAGGCCACCATGTTCTCTGTGCGTGCAGAGAAGAAGATTCAGTAGCCCAGAACGAAATTACAGACTTTGCACTACAAACCCAAAATATATAGGCTAGCTGCTATCATTCAACATACTTTTGTGTAAAACAGTAGCTTGTATATTTTTGGACGCGCTGCTCAGCGCATAACACATCACTTCCTGAGAGCCTCCTTGTTGGTTGGAGACATGTAACCATGGTAACCAGTGCCAATGATGTCCTAAGTCAAAAAATGTATTACAGCCAGCAAAGTGAAACCTTTTCCCCCCTTGGCCTGTAGTGATATTTATCCATCTAGATAGTTTCGGTTTGAGTTGCACAGTTTTGTAGATATCAGCTGTAGAGACGTCTGCCGTCTCTCCAGTATAATGGGATCAAATGGCAGGAGTCCTCTGTTGCTCAAAGAACAAAAAAGCACAAAAAACACATCTGGAAAATCATGAAATGAAAAGATAATCCACAGACCTTGTTGTGAGCAGTTTCATGTAGGAACTATTTTCTTTATATTAAAAAGAAAGTAGTTCCGGTAGATTCTCCTGCAGATAGAAGGTAGTTCATGAAACTGCATGATTTCTGAAAAGAGACTGGTGTTGAATTTTTCAAATGTATTATTTGGTACTTCGAGCACCACAAGCTGAGAGCCGTCTGGTTCCATTATATTGGAGAGAAGGCAGACATCTGTAAACCACCTCAACCTCCTCCACCGTCGCCATGTTTGTTGTGTTCAGAAACTTTTGACTTCCTTCTTCTTCTTCTTCTTCTTCTTCTTCATCATCTTTGGGCTAAATTTTGACTCTGAGCGACGCCCTCCATCGGATGCATCGCTCAAAAAACATCAAAGTATGTCGGCAGTGATGGTTACATAGTTTGAAACAAATTTATCTATTTTCGTACATAATAAAATGCATAAATAAATCTTAAGAATAACTGTAAATATGGGTCATAATAAGGTGCTCGCGCAGACGCTCCACACAGTGGTTTTTATCGTAAGGACGGCTGTTAAACCTGCACAGAAACCGATATATAAAAACAATTTGTTGTCTTTGAGAGAGTGTTAGAGGAACTATTTCTTGACAAACAGAAATGCATCCATCCGTCCAGCACTTCTATGCAGCGTCAGTTGCCAAATACCGTTCTGGTGTCTGTACAGGCATGATGGCAACAAACCTGGCACCTTTAATGTAGGGCATCATTTTACAAAGCTGCACCAACTCGTTCAACCAGAAACAGGATGAGGAGAAGTTTGTGTCGCGGCTGTTAGCAAGAAGAAAAAAGACAAAAAGAAAGTTTATCAGCCCCACTGGTCACTTGGCACCCTCACGTTAACAGTTTCAACACGCAACACCTCCTAAAACCAAAAATTGTCCTTTTTTTCTGTTTGTGTAAGGATTAAATAAATAAAATACAAGGTAACACTTTATTTGACGCCTATCTCTATAACGCATTATAAATATATTTATAATGAGTTATAATGACGTTATAGCACTGTATAACCATAGTTATAAACACTCATAAATGGTCATAATGCTTTATAACAATAGTCATAACACACTATAAAGCATTTTAGCATTACTTATAAGGTCAGGTATTATAATACGTTATAACTGTTAGCAACTCACTGACAATGCCCACATAGATAATGCATTATACATATATTAATGATATGCTTGTAAACATGTATAACTGTCATTATAAACACTCATAAATGATCATAAGGCTTTATAACAATAAGCATAACACATTATAGAGCATTTTATAATGGCTTATAAGGTCAAGTATTATAATACTTCATGATTGCTGGTCCCTTGCTAACCGATTTTTGTTGCAAGGATCAACGGGTATTATAATGATCATAGTTGTCATATATTAAAACTCTTTATAATGCCTTATAATCACTGGTATAATGCATTATAATGTGATTATAAGTTACTCTAAATGGTCATTGGGTGCTTCAAGTAAAGTGATGAAACTGCTCAGGTATAGGCTGATATAACACATTACAAGCTGGTCATAAGTCACTATAAGTGGTTTGCTTGAAGAAAAATACACATCTTGCAAGAACACAAAACTTTGCAAAACTTATTTTTATTAACAATGTGACTCCAAAAAACCGTATGTTTGTTGTACTTTCTTATATCATGAATAAGGCGGCCAAGAATGACTTCTCTGTGGTTTCCTCCCAGCCAGCCCACATGGAAAGAACCTATATGTAACCTATATGTTTAGCATATAGGTCCACATATAGGTTTGACATATAGGTGACATATAAAAAAATGGCCAATTCCCTATATTATATGTACATATATGTACCTATATGTACATATAGGTTACATATAATATAGGGAATTTTGGACATGTTTGGCCAAAAGAGTACATTTGGTCACCCTAATGTTAAGTTAGCTGCATGAAGCTAGAGAAAATGGGTCTCACTATAATGAGACTACGGTTTTCAAGTCATACACAATTTATGTAACTCCAAGACTGTCTAGGGCCCGCTGTTTGTAGAAATAATAATCCCAAAGTTCATATTTTTACATAAAGACGTTACTGCAGTAAGTTAACAATTAAC
>JAJHUR010136681.1:0-15109 GCA_027495735.1 Lutjanus campechanus
ACAGTGTGGAAGTTCATCCTTGAAGGAGTAGTTTGACAAAAACATTTTGGCTTTTCCAGAGCTTTAAAATAAGCAAATGTCAGCTTCGAACTGAGCAAACTTCCATGTGACTGGAAGCCCTGGAAAACCTAGTAAGTAGACGTTGAGTTTAGAGTTTTAGGTCAAAATTCACGAGTAAAGCTGCAGGATGCTTGTTATGACTCCTGCACTAAATTCATGGCTGTAATAAAGTCTGAGCAGGTTGGTGGGTGGCTTGATTCATCACGCTGTGTGTAGGGGGTCAAAACAGAGGGGCAATGGGCTGCATATGGCATCGTAAAGATATTAATCACCGCACCCTTTAAGGGACGGCTGACAGCACCCAGACCCACCGCCATCTCCACCATATTGGCCCACTTCATATGCTAATGCACGGAGAGGGGGACGCAACGCCCAGGTTTATTTGTTTCCCTCGGCCCACTACATGCACAAAAGCCACTTGACATTTCTATTGCCATGTTTTTATCTTAGGTAAAGAGGCCCCCTCCGACCCCGCCCACCACTGCACGCACGCACACACACACACCACGGCAACATGCATGCACACACACTACACACACACATTCACGGCTCCTTCCAATGCAATGGTCAATGACTTTTAAATAGCTGGCAATAGAGTGGGCATGAATAGCCAATAAGCTAATTCCTCCTATTCATTCCCTCGCTGCACTCTATTGGGCTGAAAGACCCTCATTAGATGCCAGGCAGCCTTCCACATGATTGAGGGCTGTTATTATGCACCTTTAACAATTAATGTCACATTACACGCATTATCCCCGTCATTAAGCCCTTAGTGAAGCCAATGAATGCCACTTGTGCTGTATACATGAGCCCTGGAGGGAGAATAGGAGGGTGGTCACTCGACCCCCCCCCTTCTCATCAGTTTCACGCAGCGGCAGAACACCAAACGGCATTCAGTTATTAAAAGAGAAAAGGCAATCTGTTGCGTTGGATATACTCTTATTATTAAGAGTGTTCATACTGATGAACTCTGTATTATCAATCCATCTATCTGTCAGAAGTGGGAGACGACCTCAGAGAGAGAGAGAACAATTAAACCAGGAACACACACACACACACACACACTTCGCAGCAACTTTTAAATACAAGCTAGTAACAAAAAAGTCTGCACATACAAAGCTCGACTAAAACAGCTTATGGCATCAACGGGTGTTTAAATTACCCGAATGACCACTATACCGTGGTCGCATGATGTCTATCGTGGGGTTAAACGCACTACTGTCATCACCGCTAACTTTTTCTGTAGGACGCGCAGCACAAGCCCAGTCAAGAACACAGCCTCTTGACCGACAGTGGAAAGCTAACAACAGACATGCTCCTTACCTTTGCCAATCACCAGTCCACACTTGTCAGCAGGTACCGCATATGTCACCTCCTGCAGTCCTCCAGGTCCTCCCATGTTACAGTCACTTCGCCCTCGACGTCCCATCATACCTCCAAACCCGTCTCGCTCCTACAAGAACGGAACCAGGAGATTTTTTATTTTTTTTGTTGGGCTGTTTACCCTTCATTTGATTGGACAGCTGAAAACTGACAGGAAATGCACTACATCTCCAGGTCAGCTGCTGCTGAGGACTCGGCCTCCTGCTCTACGAACTGAGCTACAGGGGCATCCTGGAAACAGGAGAAATATAAAAGAAATTTTGACAAAACAAAAGTCTCCTGCACACCGTCTCCTTCACCTGTAATCCGAGATATTAATTTAATAATTTTGGTGCATCATTCAACCACCAATCAGGTTATTTTACAAGACAAATAGAGAGACCATGTCCAGGGAGGGACATTTGTGTCCAGCTCAAAGCTAATTTGAAACACATTTTAAACATTTACCTTGTTAAGGTAACTTTACTATTACTATGTATTACATAAGTTATTGAAGATTTTTCTCTGTACATGACTTTATATATTGTTTCATGTTTGCATTATAATGAGGAATGTTACTTGTAGTGTGACCTGATTCATCCACAGGAGTCAACCAACCTATTTAAAATGGTCTCTTCTTTTGTCTTGTAAAATAAGCTGATGAAAGTTACCAAAATATTGTCACTGACTGAATATCTCTGATTGCAAGTGAAGAAAACAGTGTGTGGGAGTTCTTTGTTTTGTATTGTCAACCTACGGTCTTCTCCTGAGCACCTGTTGATCAACAGAGAAGTTTTGCTGCTGATACAAAAAACACTGAAACAAAAAAAAGTCTGTTCAAATTTTTAAATTGTTCCTAAGATGGCATTAGCTCGCAAATTTACAGTTTCTGTCTTGTTTCCTTTTTTAAAACCCTGTAAAAATCTTGTGCAAGTTCAAAGTTTGTTTTCTGCAAAACTAAACTCTATGTTAGGTTGTATCATTTTCTTAATTACTAACATAACATGTCTTAGCACTACTTATCACTGCTCTCCTTTCGAACAAAAATAAATTAACTGGAAGTAAACAGAAGGGACAGAGCAGAAGCACAAACCTGAGCAGTTTGAACCAGTTCATGGATGAGTTGGACCGCGTGGTGGCAGTGGTCGGGCTGGCCCATCACCTGAGCAACTCTGTCAGGACTGACTCCATCATCTGAGGGACAAATACAACTGTTTACACGTTTACTTTTGAGAGCTTTAAACAGAAGTCATTGAGTAAAAGAAGCAAAATCCTGGCCTGATACCATCGAGTTTTATTTGCTTGCAGTTTTGGATTTTTCAGCTCACGTGAGAAGTAAAAAATTAGGAAAAAAACAAACTATTCTTTTGGCACTTGGTCCATGAATTCTGATGACCGTGAAGCTCTGTCTGGTGCCTATCGAGTACTAAAACACCCACCAAGACAAAGCAGATGCAAAAGTCTATGTCAAACTTTTTCCAATTTCAAAACTATCGCAACAATAAGCATTTTTTCAGCACTGATACATGTTGTATTTCAGGATTAACAGGATGATGCAAACAGGCTAGCACAATTCTAGTTACTGATGTTTGAAATGTATCATACAGATTAAAAATTATACTTCCTGAAAGGTACACAAATTACATCCTTAGTTACATAAATGGATTTTCAATTAGTTAGCTTCTATTTTGTCTTCTTTCTCTACTAAACTGACGTTTCTTCTCTCGCTGATTTCACCGAGTCTTTCTTCAACTTAATTAATGTTATCTTGACTATGAACAATCTCCACTGGCATCAGAAACTTGCTGGAAAAATACAAGCAAACAATCAGTATTTCTGAGGAGCAGTTAGTCTCCATAGTGATGCTATAACACCATGAAGTGTTTCCCCTACCGGGACCCATGCAGTCGAAAAGAAACATATTTTATTTATGTCATTTCCTAATTTACGTCCACTCGGTTTATTTCATTTACGGTTATGCTACTTTCACTTCTCACCTCTCTCACCAAGGGCAATGCTTAGCCCTCACCTGTCAAAGGGATTGGTGCAGAGGGAAGACAACCAGGTGACGACAGCGTTACTCGAGTGGAGGACAACTTATTACATTACTCTAAGTGCAATTAAAGCTTCCCAAAAAAGGGCAAATTATTAATGTAATCCGTCTAAAACCAAAGATGGACACACATCAACCTCAACCTGATCCATATGTGATTAGACATTTCTACTTTACTTAATTGTGAAAATCATTTTATTTTCTTGCCTTGTTTGAACTGGATCCTGACCCCAGCATCATTCTGAATCTTCTTGATCATCTCTCCGTTCCTGCCGATGATGATGCCGACAGCAAATCTGGGCACAACCACCTGGACGATGAGAAGAATTCAGGAAAGTTAATGAGCAAAAATCATGTTATCTTAGCTGGCCGGCATTTCAAAAACAGAACGAAGATCTTACATCCAGACTGCTTCCCCCCATTTTGGATCCAAAGTCTGCTCTGCCAACCCTGAAGTCTCCTTGGTCCTTGTCTCGGATAAGCTTCACCACAAGTTCACGGGCTTGCTGTAAAAGACAAACAAAAATCTTTACCATTTTAACAAAGAATGCTTCATGGGAAGTGCAACAAAAGCCTGGTTGAAAGTCCCTCAAAAACAAAGAGCTTTTCATATGTTTGAGTGCAAGACTGAAGGCATAAAATGTGTAAAATTGAGTGTAAACTGGAAAGACAGCGGCGCACACTGAGCTCTTCTGAGACCGACCTGCACTTTGTGGGGATCCCCAGTGATTCTCAGGGGCTTGTCCGCTCCAGTGGGCATGGGGTCATCCTGAATCATTATCATCTGCACTCCTGTTCTCTCCTGCAGGGGTACAATCAGACAGCAGCACAAACACACATCAAACCAAGTTACCTGGGGCCCAAAAGACTAGTCACTCTAAAAGGTGGATATTCTGCCACATCTCAAAAGAACAGGGTTTTATTTTTGGATGTAATCTTGACAACTTATACCAGCAGGTGAATACCTATGGGGGATGTGAATGTTTCTTTTCAAGGGGTCATGAAAATAATTTAAAAATACAATTTGAGCAGATTAAGTTTTCAAAAAGACAGTAATAAAAGTCAGAAATCTTTAAGCAAGTGCTCAAAACTATTTAATAGTCATCATAGCGAGTGAAAATTACACTACAGTCAAGTTATTTATCCAAACTTTAATCTAAATATTTAAAAGAGCTGCAACAGTGATGTTTAGAATAGAAAAATCACTACATAAGAGGGGTGGAACTGTATATGAATTAGTCACTAATTGTGCAGGACGCAAAAATGGTAATAGTAAAATAATCTAAGGCACAATTTTTACCCAGGCAAAAACTGGTGCACTGCCAAAACTCCATAAATTCTAGCACGCTAGTCATGTTTTGCTTGGATGGCCAATATTAAAAAGCTATTCCTGGATTTGCCCCTGCAAACACTGACTCAAAAAGCAGAGAAGAGAAAGATTTGATCCGTGAATCTCACCCGCGGTTCATTCAAGCAACGATAAAAGAACCAGCAGCCTGTCAGTTCAAACTTCGCCTACTTTAGAACATTATTACCAAGTTGTGATTTATGCATTACTAAAATAAAAGTGGTTACACCATCGAGATGAGTTACAACATAACTAAGTTACAAATGAGTACATGCACACATACACATCATCACAGAAAACAGCAGTTTTTCTGCAACACAGCATCATTTTTTTAATCAAGTGCAGCCATCCTGCAAGCCCCAATTTATTGATATGATATTTCACTATCAATCCAGCTAAGTATGATGTGCTATGATGCAAAGTGGCTCATGCTGCAACATGCTGAAGGAACTCAATCTTTGATTATTGATTAACTACTTGCTTTGGTTTTGACTTTAGGTCCAAAGTAGTTAGGTAGGTTATGCCCCCAAGTAACCGTGGTGCAACCAATTTTAGTAACTGATTGTTGCAAACGAACTAGTAGTTCTTAGTAATTCAGAACCAGGTTTTTAGAGCTCAACTTTTAATTTACTTTTCAGTGCCAAGAATGTGGGTTCAACTGCACTTTATTATTGTAGAGCAGATCCACAATCTCTATAATTATGCACAATTTTACCGTGAATGCTGTGCGTCAGTTCAGTCTACTACTATCAGACCTGCAGCTGTTTGATGGTCTCTCCTCCTTTGCCGATGACCAGGCCGACTTTGTTGGCGGGGATGAGGATCTGTTGGATGGAGCTGTTGCCGTCCATGTCGCTGTGGAAGCCTGGACCATACCGACACTGCTCCACAATCTCACTCAGCAGCCTCTTGGCCTGCCTGTTGGAGGGGGGGGCGGAGTGAAGACCCAGAAGCACATTTGTCACCACAGTTACACAGAAGCGTTTTTCTTTGTCAGATGTGAAAGTGTTCAGGTGACTTATTAAGAGGAGACGTGAAAAGGGATTTGAGTTCGTGCCCTCTGTGTCACAACAATGGGGCACACTTTCCAAATGCTCTGTGCAGTTTCAGTAAATCTGTCAAAGTTGAGAGGTGAGACTTACTCAATGTTCTCTGGGCTCCCGGTCAGCGTGCAGGGCCTGTCCAACATGCCTCCACTGTCTGTAAGAAAACAAAGCACAACAAATCAAGATACTACACATCGTAGACTTAAATGCTTTCACACACACAAACTTAATATCAGGAATGTTGGTTCAGAGAATATATAAAAACAGTTTTATGTGAAGGGTCTCATTGCAAAAAACAAACTAAACTAAAAGATAACTGCAACAGCTTTGATGCAAACTGTTCTTCTGGCTTCTCATTATGCAAACTGCTCATTTAAATGCATCTGAACAAACTGAACAAACCAAATGTATCTGATCAAGAAGTCATTGCAGGAAACATTTTAAGTTAAAAAAAAAGGGTCAGATATATTGTTAGATATTGTTTGCATTAAAAAAAAGTTTTTTATTTATGTTTCTTTCAAAAGGGTATTTATTATTTTAACCAACAGGACACATTCACAGGACATATTCAGCTGTCGCCCAACTTATCTGCTTCGGCAATCTTATAGCAAACAACACAGTTATCAGATGGGTTTAATGAATTCTCTGAATCTACAAGACTGTCCGGGTAAACGTGTCAATACTCTACATCTAGAAAGTGCAGTACAAGAGTTCTTGTAATTTATTTTTCAGGCACTGTACATGCTGAAAATATCTGGAAATGACACTCAGCCTGGCCCCAATCACCAGCTGCCATATTGAGTTTGTGACCTGGACTTTTCTGCAGGCTGAGTTTCGTTTGCACCATGTGCACAAAAGTGAAAATATTCAAGATGTATATCGCTTAGGAAGCCGACTACTTTCTTATAGCAACGGTTTTGTGAAGTATAACGCTGACACTTTACTTTAAGTCACCCTGTGCTAAACCCTATCCCAGATGACACTGGGCAAGAGGCGGGGTGCACCCTGGACATTCACACCTGCGAGCAATTTTATAGTCACCAGTTAAGCTAACCTGGATGTCTTCAGACTTTAGCACTGAGAGAAACCCCACACATAAGTTTCAAAGGTTCATATGTTGCTTATAGATGTTGAATTGGGGGACTGAATCGGTTGCTGCCCACCTAACATGTGTTATTGTCCTGAATCTGAGATTCGGCAAGTCGTATATATCTTTCTTAGGCATTGATAAATGACCAATTACACAATAACTTCCAGACTTTTTTACTTTTTCCACCTTTCAAAACATTTTCAACACGAGGAGAAACACTGGCAATGTTTAAAAGGCCCCGGATTCCACTGTCACTGTAATTTCGATTTATGTTTCATGCCTTTCATTCTGGCCTCTGAGGACACAATGGATAACATATCCATATCAAATGGATGAGCTACCCATTGCCTCTTGAAGTAAATTTACACCTAAACTCAAGCAGAAACAGCGGGCTTATATGACGTGTTTTGTCAGAACTTACCTGAAGCAATCTGGATCTTACAACCTGATTCCAGCTGAATTCTTGAGATCTGCTCGCCTCCTTTTCCAATGACTGTGGAGGAGGAGGAGGAGGAGGAGGAGGGGAGGGACAAGGCCAGTTGTAAGTCTTTTTAAATTTAGACGAGGGCTCAGAGCAGTGACCCAAAAACTGAGTAGAATGTCAATACTGCTGATTACATGTCAAACATTAATACCGACTATAATGAACAATGAATAATGAAGGGCTACTTACTGAATCCCACCATCTTATCAGGCACTTTGAAGTCTTCTGTCGCAAGAGCCCTGGGAGAGAGATTAGGACATGATCAATAACTCGGAGAAAAGAAAGTCAAGATAAGTGTAGAATAGGCTACCTTTTCAGTGAATGAACCTGCACATATAAATAAATAGAGCTGAAATGATTAGGACTGCAACAAGTGATTATAATCATTATTTCTTTTTAAAGTGTCGGAAAATATTATAAATTGTTGAACTTATTCAGAACGCTTCCTTTGTCTGACTGTCATCCCAAAACCCAAATATTATCACAGTAGATAGAAGAAAACTATTTACACTTGAGAAGCTGAAACCAGTGGCATTTTGCTTTAAAAGAAAAAGAAGACAATTATCAAATTATCCAATCTTTAGCTTATTTATTTTCTGTTGATCTGTTGATCATTTAAGTTGTGTGACAGAAAATTCTTCAGAAATAATCCTTTACAACAGATTCATTGTTTGTCATTTTGTCAAACTGAAATGTGAAGATTTGTTGCTTATTTTGTATTCTAATCATAGTAAAATAAATGTTTTGGACTGTTGGTTGGAAAATGTAAGTGATGTGAATAAGTCAACTTGTACTTTTTTTCTTATATTTCGCAGAACAAACAAGTTTTTAACTATTCATGAAACTTCCTCATTTTAATACCGATACCTCTATATGACCTACATAAGCTAACGAGACAAAAGAAGACCTGCTATATAGCTATTCTTAATGGCTGCCACTGGGTTGGATTCCCCTTGAAATCAGATGAAAGGAGCCTGTGTTTACATTTTTTTAAATTTTTACAATGAGTAGCATGTTAGCCAGTTAAAAAGAAGCAGGAGTAGATTTTTCTTTAGACCATTTTTATCATTGACGTTGTTTTATTACAGTAGAAACGAAAGAAAGGTGCAGTGTTTTCACTGCAATAACCACAAAATATTTTTTTCAAAATTACATTATCTTAAGAAAAATCCCGATTTCAAGGAGAATCCAACCTGGTTTATTTAGGTCACACAGAGGCATCAGAATTAACCGTTTCATAAACAGTTAAAAACTCCTTGTATGTTTAAAAAAAATTCCAGAAAAACTTAAAGCTGGGAGATGCAGTATAATTTTGGTGTCACAGGGCAAAAGATCCATAATAACCTTTAAGCATTAAGTGGTCAGAGAGAGGACTAGCCTTCTTTCTCCTCCTCTTAGCCATGTTTTGTTTTTTTAGGCCTTATAAAATCTTGCCCATGACGGGAGAATTTGGACAATCACAGGTTGGTAAGACAGTTGATTGTTGAGTCTCATCCCCAAAACGTTGGTATCTGACGATGTCTGCATGTTCAACCCAAATTCGCCAACAGTGAGAGCATAAATTAAATTAAATTAAATCTGTTTTTGAGAGTAAGGTGGGTAATATAATCTAAACTACTTAACTGGGGCACAGAGTAAATACTACGAATACATGCAAAGAGCATTAAAATGACCAGAAACCAAAATGTGAGTTCTGCTCACCTTTGATGTACCATTGCACCGAGGTGGTTCCCTACTGAGAGAAGTGAGAAGAAAGCAAACCAATTAACATGAGAGAAATAATCTGAGATCATGGTTAAAAATAAATACTGTGATCGCTGACGAAGCAGCAAAACGAGAGGGAGTGAGTCAGGGCTGGAGGGGACTGGAGCAGATGGATATGGTCCTGCCAGTCGTTCGTGTTTGTGTCTGACCCACAGCGGGGGGGACGTTCACCAGCATGGTAATCAGGCCTCTGTGAGTGTCTGAGTGAGTGTTTCAATCAGAGCCGTTCGGTAAAGAGAGAGGCAGCAGCCGGGTCAGCGGCTGCTGGTCATGAATTGAATTTTGACAGGTAGCACCGAGCAAGGGTCCTGCAGGGTCAGTGGAGGATGTGCTGCCATGGACGTGAACACCTGAGTTGATATCTAGCAGCTTCAATCAATTTTATGGTCGTTTGCTCCGATTTCACTTCTTCTGGAAATGCACCGGGGTTAACGCTCGAGAATGGAACAGCTATGAATATAAAACAGGAGGTGAATTCATACAAGGACAAGGCTGCGAGATAACATGCGAATGCCTCGTGTCCATTTGGATACTTGTACTTCTGATAATTAAATGCTGAGAGCTAACCGCAGCGCTACACAGATACCGTTTCTGTTATTTCGCCCCTTCTGTGGGACAACCTTGACTGACAAAAACCGAGGACAAATTGTTGCAAACAATAACAGTGCGTCGAACAAACCTAAACCAGAATTGCATACAATTTATCTATCCATGCATTCAGGGCTGAACTATCATACAAACAACTGTGACAAGATAAGAGGAGGACGGGGATAAATGACTCATGTTTCCACTTCATGGATATGAAATGGATCAAATCTTTGTTATGTGCGCATGGCACAGCGAGATAGAATGACACTTTTCACTACACTGCAGTGTCAGATACTTAATACACAATATAAATATGAAAACACAAAACCACGTCCTCTGTGGTGTGCGTGGCAGGTTTTGCGACAATTACACAGAACCGTACAATTTTTAAAAATATACTCCTGCGAAGCTGTGAAAGTGTCAAACAAGTGGAAAAATCAAGCAGTTGTCACCAGCATTTAAGTTTCAAAAGACATTTTCTTCTGTTTGGTTTGGTTTATTATCAATCCCTAAAGGTACGTTAGGCTTAAAGGTACCTTGTTGCATTGATCCATATTGTCATATTTAAGATAGAGGTTATTTTGAAATTTCCTTGCTGCAGGACACACTAACATTTGTTCCCTTTCACTTTGTCCTTTTCAGTTTTTTATGAAACTATGACAACACTTTTGACTTTTTTGCGTCACCGACATGAGATTATGCATGTTATGCAAACAGCGTGTTAAAAGTCAATATGCACAACAATAAACAGAGTTTTATAAATTGTTATACTGCCATATTGTAGACATATTAGCTCCCAGTTTGTTGTTCATAAAGCTAATTAAGCGTTACAGGTAGAAGGTACAAGCTTCTGGGAGGGCTGTGCTGCATCGCTGGGACCGAGCTAAAGTGGATCTCAGCAAAGCACAATAAAACTTTTGTTAAAATCTCACAGCAGGGGATTAAGTGTGACTTTTGCCAGTCAAACCTGTTACTGGAAGCTCATATTTGTGACTGTCAAGACAGCTGTTACACTCAGTATGCTGGTCAACATGTAACTTGTGTTGTTGTTTGTGTGAGACTGGCACAGGACATCGTCTCATATCGATCGCAGGCCCCTGAATTGAAATCGTATCATGATTTTGTGTTATCTGCAAATATCGCATCTTTGCCTGAAGAATCGATACGATATTGTATCGTGATGAAACTTGTGATTTACACCCTTATGCACAAGACGACCATATGGGTGACACATTCCTGCCAACAGTTTCATACTTCCTATGATCTTCAGATAAAATGTTAGGTGCCAAAAAGTGCAGGGAAGAAAAGAACTGCTTGCAAATACACACTGATGTGAACGCCGCAGATTTTAAATTTAAAAAGTGAATTAACCCTGAATGTAAACAGAAACTCTTCTCACAAAAAAAGAATTGGATTATTATTTCAAGGGACTGGTGGGCATATGTTTATTATGTGAGAGAGACTAGCTGTTTGGGTCGCGTTCCCACTCTCCAATAGTCATAAAATGGTAAATGGCTGCATTTATATCGCGCTTTTATTAAAAGTGCTTTACCAGGACTCCCATTCACCCATTAAAACACACACCGGTGTCAGTGAGTAATGATGAAGTGACCATTGGGAGCATTTTGGGCTCCAGTGTCTTGCTCAAGGACACTTGACGTGGACAGAAAAGGCCGGGGACTGAACGGTCAACCAAGCTTGGGAAATCAGTACCAGCCGGTAGCCTGGTATGATTTCAGACACAAAATAATGATTTACTGCTGGGCAGCTGGTGAATTTGAACGTTAATCTGTCAGTGGCTCATAGATGTTCAGATTTTATAAAGTTAATATCCCACCCCGGCGCCAACCCTGCGATCAGTGGATGATCCGCTCTACCTCCCGAGCCACAGCCAGCCTGACTATTGTTATGTTAGCATGGTTTACTAAATTTATGCACATTTCACTGATTTTATTTACTTAATTCTGTATAAAATCCCCTGGGTGAGAGTGCATGACAAGATCTTATATTATTTCAGAGCATGCTGTGCTTTTCAGTACCTACACTTCCATAATATTTAGTATGCCAGAAAAACATTTAGTATTTCCCAATACATAGCATGTCTAATGCGGTATACCAAAAATAACAGGATGTCCTACTACATCTGGTTGCATCTTGCAGTATGCAACCCAGCATGCTTTTCTAGCTATTCTGACCCACAATCCTTTGTGATGGGGTGTTTGAGCAAGAGGGTCAAAGCTCAAGACACCATGTTATGAGGAAGTAGTATGTCCCAATTGCATGCATACTGCATGCAACAGTAAGGGCAGCTGCAGTAACAAGATAAAAGCAAAAAGAAAAAGTAGAATATGTAGTTTTGTTTTTTTTACAGATTAAATTAGGATTAGGGTTCTGCTCGGTGCCTGTGTCCCTGCTTGGAAAACAACAACCAACAAATCAAAACTTTGGAGGCAAAAATCGAAAACAGGGACGTCATCTTTGCGTGGCTGAGATCGGAGCAGCTGTACAGGATGTATGTTGAGTTTTTTCTTCGATCGGCCTGAAAACACGAAGCAGCTTTTGTGGCCACTGAAAAAGATTTTGATGGTCACCAATTGGTTAGGGCAAAATAACAACCCTTCCCTAACAGAAATGGCAACTTGTCAGGTTGCATAATGAAGTGAAATGAAACTGCAATTCTGTCTGATTTTCAGGATAGACTTTACAGGGGGGGTTGGAGCAAAACCTGACATAAAGGAACACAAAAACACAGTTTGAACAGGCAGAAGACGCCACATAGAGCGTCTCCTTTCTACAGTGAGGGGATAAAGACATTGAGAGCTTTTATATAGCAGGATGGTGTTTTTATGAAGGTGTCTACATATATATTCTGCAGGATAAAAGCATCTGACAGTGTGGCTGCAAACATATACCAATATATCAGCCCATTCTGCAGACACATGCTATGTATGATGTTTACCTCCATTGTCTAGTGAACGTTTCTGGCCTCCAAAGCCGTAGAGGGAGGGGTCTATGACTGGAGAGGAACTGTTCATGTTGGGCATCTGGTCTCCTCCCATCTTGGCTGCCATCTGGAGACACACAACAGTAAGACAGATGGAATAAAGGTGAAAAGTGGATATGCGATGATATTCTCTTTGAACATACATTTCCTTTCCAAGACAACATCTTGAACAACCCTCCACAATAAGTGTGACACACTCGCTTCTCTTCTTGTTTTCTTAAAAGCATCGAGTTTGCTGTGAAGTTACGGCACCGACAAAGCCATCTGTTGTGGAGAGCGTTATCTTTCTGACAGCAGCTGAAAACTGCACTTTGTACAATATTACAGCAGCTCGAAGTACAGTTCTTGTCGAAGGTACTGACGGTGGCGCTTTCCTTGAAACATCCGTCATGTGCCAGCTCTCTCTGACTAAGCTAACCTTTTTATGCTTTCACTGACAAATGACACAGATCATCACAGCACACAGCTATATCTCAACAGACTGGATTTGCCAGTAAAGGAGTTGCCTGGAAGTTACAACAGTAATGACAGCTACCTAAAACTATTACACACAGAAAAAATATATTTCCAGCTCCATATTCAAGCCTGAAGAGTAGGCTGTCGATTCTGTTTGCAGAAGCAGTAAAAGGTGTGTAGATGTGCAAAAATAGACAAAGGAAAAAAGATAAGGGATGGCCAGATTACACCTTTACAATCAGAATTGTGACACAGTGATCTTAACACTATTTTAATTGCCTCATGTACTTGTTTAATCTGGAAAATGGATAGATGGATTTTGTTTAGACTGGACCCAAACAGGTACTGATTATATTTTAAAATCTATAGTCTGTGTTTAACTATATCATCCACTCTTTTCTCGTGTTCCTGCAAGTTTCTGAATATTTTTTTTTGACATACAGGACTGATTAGATACCGGTGTTGTACGATACTTAATCATTTTCACACTACAGGATTGTAGCTTTGATTTCTACTTGCCCACAGTTTTTTGAGACGGCAGACAAAAGCCCCCAGATCAGAGGCAAACTGGGTTTCAACTGGTATGTGTTAACTACTTGAAGACGCGATCTGAGAGCTTGCCGATGCCTCGCAGGCACCTGAAAGTTATCAAACAGGTTTAAATATCTGTTCATGTCAGGGACAGGTCGGGAGTCATGCAACAAGCTAAAGACAATGAGAGCAAAGACGGGCAGGGGGAGGAGAGAAGGTGTGAGTGACAGAAGAGCACCAGAGCAGAGGCCATAAAAGCCTAAATTTAGATTAAAAAAAGAGCAGCAATTATGATGTACAGATGCATCGATTCCAGTTTTCTTGAAAGATTCCAATTTTTGTAAGGGTCTGACCTGCCGAGCATGTGTGCAAATATGACCAGTACAGAATTGCACATGTGATGCTGACTCTCTATAATCTCTAGTATAATAGTAGTAGTTATAAAGTAGTTCACACTAAGCGCCAGCAGCGACAACAATTGCATGCTGCACACTGATGCTTCAGCATTAATGATCTAATATGGCTGCACCCGGATAGTCGACTAACCCGTCAGTAGGTGAGAAAAGTCTCAGTCGCCCAGGTTTTCGTTTGTTCGTTAGTCGCAGAAAAAACAAACAAACCTCAAACTCCGTTGTGGAGCTGTGTCGTGCTGTGCCATTAGGCCGAGATTGTTGCAACACAGACCTTTTCTCACATAACACGACAGTCACCGCTGGTGCACTGTTGCTAACTGTGCTGTAGCTGCCATTAGCTGGCTAGCTCAGTTAGCGGTCCTATTAGTCTGTGACAAAGCCTCTGAGGCCGGTTTGTTAAGTTTAAAATCTTATCTCACACAAGTCTCCTTGTTTAAAACACGATAACAAATATTACTGTTACAATAAATTAACAAAATGTTCAGTCTCCCTGCTGGTTGTTCCTAAAAATAATTAAATATCATAAATGTTCAACGATAAGTCAACTAGTCGCTTGAACTAATGACTACTAGGCAACTAGGAAAATCTTAAATCGGGGACAGACCTAACAGGAATCTACAACTGATGCCAACTTCTGCTACTTGACAGCTTTGACTGTTTTGACTCTCGGAAACCAAATAGTATTGAGGTTCAACAGACACCCATAATCAAGTCATGTAAGAACACAGCACTATTAAACATTTAGTCCCTATTTACATTTCTGGATCAAAATCAATACGATTGGCCCAAGAACAGATCAGTGTACATTTCTGGCCACCCAAGACGCACATTTCTCTTCATGGTTCTCCTTTAGTGATGGAACGTGTCCAACCACTGCACACAGAACGCTTATTTGCATTACAGCTTAGCT
>JAJHUR010136682.1:0-33736 GCA_027495735.1 Lutjanus campechanus
GGCAGGTTGTGGGCTTTACTTGGGAGAAAACTCGACCAAGTGTCCTCGCATCAACCAGGACAAAACTCTCCAGTGTCTCCTCAGGTAAAAACAATGATCCAGGAGTGTTCGTGGTTAAAATCTGTTGGGATAAAAGACTGGATCTAATGTCATCGATTTTACTCCTGAAGTGGTCTGCAAAGGCCTCGCAAAGGGTGTCGGTTGTTGTTTTAGGAGACCTGTTAAAATTACCGTTCGTTAAAAATTCAATTGTGGAGAATAGAAATTTGGGGTTATTTTTATTGTCGGAGATTAGTTTTTTGAAATGAGAGGTTCTTGCTTGTTTGATTGTGTTATTGTATGTTTTGAGGTGTTGACGGAATATTTCGTTGTGAACTGTCAGCTTGGATTTTCTCCACCTCCTCTCAGCACTCCTGCAGGTTCTTTTCAGTTTTTTAACTTCTTCATTTCTCCACGGTGGTATGGATCTTGTTTTACATGAATATAAAGTAACGAAATAGACAGCGTCACTGTTTACTGAATTTTGTTTTCAAACACACAGTACAGCTTTTTATAACGCTGTTCACGTTACTGTACAAGTTACTGTACTGTGTATATGTCAAATGCACCACTGTATGATGCAATACATTACTGTAAAAGATAACTTGCTGTTGTTTCTTTGCTGCATCTCATTGGCTCATTTAAGCTTTGAGGAGAATGATTTTCATTCTGAGAAAATCACTTTTTGTTTTTGCCGTTATGATTGGCAGCTGGAAGCAGTGGTTTCCACTGTATTTAAATTTGACATGGGGGGGTGGGGGGGTTAACACGTAAACCCACAACTTATGTTATTACTTTTATAGCAACACCTGACCAGAAATCCAGTTTAAATGTATTTTAATGTGAATTCTTAGTACCAAATAAGTCAAGAGTGGTGAATGATTTTATATCTTTGACAGTAATGTCATATGACTTGTTTTTACTTTCATTTCTGTGAAGATCTGCTGTTCAAACTGGATTTGAATGAATAAGTTCAGGTGGTACTGGAATGATTGATGTTAATGGACACAATGACTCATATGTGAATTTGACTATTCCAGAAATTAAGGTTCAAAGAGTTATAGGCTCTTGTTTTCAGTGTGTGCAGTTAAATGCGTAGGTGCACATCAAGAGGTACATGAATGGAGAAGAAACATCCTGAAACCAGTTAATTTATGACTGGATTTTGCGTGACTCTGTTCACCCTGCTCAAGTTCCTGTAATGACAAAACAGTGAACTTGGAGTACGGTAAAGCGCTGATACACTTATATGGACAAATATCAGCGGTCCAGTGCAGTCTGTGCTGCCACCATGCATGTGACACAACACTGTGCAGTTGGCATCTTAGTGATATTTCTGTTCTCAGTGTTGTGACTTTGATATATAAATGTATGTATGTATGTCGCTACATATTTTGCACTAGAGAATTCACTGTTTGGTTGGTCACTTAGCATTATTAAATAAAGGAACGTTTGCTGAGTGATAAGAATGATAACATGTGGTATAGAGGCTATTTTGCACGGATATGAATACAGGTGTGCCTTAAGATTTTCTGGCTTGCCTTTTGGTGATTGAAAACCACTGACCTATTGTTTCTCACAGATGCAGACCTGAATATTGCGCAGACGGCGTGGGGCGACAGCGGCGTCTACGTCTGTTCCGTTATCTCCTCACAGGACCTTTCTGGGAATGGTGAAGACTACACAGAGTTAATTGTCTTAGGTGAGGCACTTTTGGAGGCGTATGTGTTACATATACTCCACTCCACACTCATTTAACTTCTTTTTTTTTCTCTCTCTCTCTCTCTGTGCTTCCGTTTCCTCCCCCCACACACGTACACACGTACACCCACACCCACCCACCCCCACCACACCACACCACACACACACACGTTTAACCATAAGTTTTTCAAATGATTAAGAGGAAATGTTCCACATAAACTTGGCCTGACAGATTTGGCGTGTGGCTGATGATGAGCTAGTGTGTGGGCAGATGTACAGTCAGCAGAGAAGATAATTGCCACCAGCCTGGTTCTGAATAAGTCTGTAGAGTCGTTGGTTTTTGGCAGTAAATCTAGACCGATACCACTTAAAAGTAATTGTGGCTTTATCTTTCTTTCACAGAGAGAAAGTCAAATACTACTGACCTCCTGCCTGGCATTGACTTACTGGTTATGGAAGGTAGTACAAGCCTCTTGATGTAGTTCAGTCTTGTTTTAGTCCCACAGTAGGTAGGGTGAGTTTTAGTTGTAAAGGTAAAGTTGTTATTTCTGACATAACACCCCAGCTGCATTGCTTGAGGTCTCCCAGGGTGTGTTTTAAAAGATATAGAAATGTTACACTCAACAAAAATATAGTTGCAACAGTTTTATTTCTGCTCTCATTTGGTATAAGTTGAGTTTTATAAGACTTCTTCTGTGCACACAAAAGGTTTGTTTTTCCTCAATTTTTGGTCACAAATTTGTTTTGTTTGTGAGCATTTGGATATATTGGACTTGTCACAATAAAAGGCCACTCTGAAATGTGCAGTTTTATCTTCAAAAAAGACATTTATTATTCACTGCACTGTGGTTGTTTCACATTTGGTAGTAAGGCAAAGCCATGACCCTCCCTACTCTGCCTCTGTTTGTCTTACCCTGATATTCTTACCCTAAATAGAGCTGCAGTTATTAATGTACTATTAAATTAATTGCCAGTTTATTTAGTTTACTTTTCACAGTCAGGTCATGCATTCATAAAAAACACACTAACGCCTGCTAACATCAGGGTTTTGTCCTAAATGGGAACGGGTACAATTGGCATTCACTCCTGGGTCAAATGGATATTTATTGCTTTTACCTTCAATTGGCATGAAGTGCTCATATTTAGTCAAGCAGGCTGAACAATGTCTAAAAATAAATTCTTCACAATAAAATTCCCCTGTTCTTTGTTATCTACAATCAGGGAATATTGCACTTGCATCCTCTGCAGCTGAAAAGCAATCATGGGGCAGTTAAGGCACATATCTGAAAGTACAAATGGTGACACAGAAGAGAAACTTAAAACCACAGAAATTGCTCACACGAGCTGAGTCTCGGCACACATCAGAAAGAAAAAGAAAAAAAACGGGTCTACTGGGATTAGGAAATGGGTCAATTGCCAATTTTTACTGTTAGTGTTGAAAAAACCTGCATATACATGCTCATTTGAGTGAAAAAACTGTTTAAGAATGACAATGCATCTGTTTCATGCAACGGTTTAATTCAATTTACATAGTGGTCTAAAACAATTTCTAATTATGTCAGACATACTGTAAAATGCCAAAAACAGTAAGGAAAACAAACTATGAGTCAAAAAAGAAAACACCTGGCTACTCCTCCGATGGTGGTTGCTAACACCCTGTAGAACTGATGAAAAAGCTTGGCTTCCTGTTGTGAAAAGTTGCCAATTGTTTTGATTATCGATTCATTGTTCATGGTCATTTTTAAAAAAAAGCAAAAATGTCCAAATTCTCTGATTTCAGCAACTCAAATATGAACATTTTCTGTTTTCTTTACTTCTCTATGACAGTAAACCAAACATCTTTGGTCTGTGGACAAAACAAGACATTTGGGAAACACTGATCAAGATTTTTCTCAATTTTCTGACATTTTAAGGACCAAACAACTAATCCATTAATCGAGAACATAATTGACATATATTTAGTAGGGTTGGACGATGTCTACTGAATTGGCAAATGAAAATGTCCACAGTGAAACATTGCGATGGATGATATTGTTTCCAGGTCTAAAAGGGTCTTTGTCTGTGCACCACATGTCTGTAACTTTGCTGTGTTTAAAAAGACAGTAATAAACAATAATAAACACGACATGGAGACATAATCACGCTCTTTAATCAGCATCATAGCAAAGGAGAAGTGCTCATTAACGCAGATTTTACCATATTTGTGAACAAACTTTGAGAGAAATATTGAAATTTGTGAGCACAGAAAAAGTCTCAGATCTTTTCCTTTTAACTCATGAAAAATGTGAGCAAAAAAGTGTGAACAATTGTAAGACTTTTAGACATGCAATAGATTTTGTGGCCAAGATCAGACTTAAAGTGCATGATTTCAAAGTAGCAACTGACTCATCTTGAAAAGAGGGCTATGCATACAAGTTTTTTGCAAACCCAGCTGTGTTATACTTCACTTACATCCTTAACTTTCTCTATCTTACACCCTCTCCTTATCTATCTCTGTGTCTCTACCGTGGCTCAGCTCCCATGTGTGACTTTCTGTAGCTGCCTGCTTAAAAGGGCAGTCAGTTGGCACACATTACCTTATCAGTGTACACAGCCAAATTGTTTTCACTCTGTGCTCTGCTAATCCATAATGCATTTAAGTTGATGCTTGTGAATGAACAGTGTCTCCCCTCTGTTTGCTGTTTTTGTCTCTTTGCTACCTGAACTGACTTGCAGCATGAAATCATGCTGTGGGAGAAAAGACAAACTGGCTTTACCGGTTTGACAACACCTTTAAAACAAAAAAAGAAAAAGAAAAAAACACACTGTAGCCAACATGTTGTGTTGATCTTAACACAATCACACACATCTGAGAGATACCCAGTGATTTAGAAAGATTGTTTGTATCTGTTTACAAAAAAAGCAGCACAACCTATGACTTGACTGTGGGAGTGTAGACAGACTTGGTTAAGCCACAAACTGCTGCTGCTGTTCACATACATCCTGTTTCACTGTTCCTCAATTATCTATTTACATATCACTCCTTACAGATTTCCTCTTCATGAAGAACAAAACAAAACAGAATCATTCCAGTTCTACTCCAGTCACAGAATCTGTAGATAACTCTGTAGTTCTGGGGCCGCATTCACAAAGCTTCTAAATACAAGGAGTTGCATTGAACTGTGGTGTTTTCTAAGAATTTCCTCTTCAAGTAAAGCATAGATCGTGGTTAAGATAAAAGTTCACAAAGTGTCTCAGCCCTTAAGAGAGCTCCTCAGGTAGAAAACTGTTTGGGGTAAGGAGGAGGACTTTATTAGGCTTAGAAATTTGTTAAAGGGACAGTAAAATCAAAAATACATAATGTTCTCCTGGGAGAGGGCTAAAGGGATAGTTACTTCAAGAATGAAAATTCAGTGCTCCACAGAACACTGCTGCAGTTTCACAGGAAAACAACGCTGCAGAATCTCCCAAACAGTTGAAGTGAACGGTAAACAACAACAACAACAACAACAAAAGAACACATAAGATGTCTCCATACTGCTTGTCTGGTGTAGTCCAAGATTGCCATTCACTTGTGCAGGCATGCCACCACACTGCACACACCTACTTCAGATGATGTGCCCATCAATGTGAACATGGCTCTAAGCTAAGGATCTTCAGTGAAGATTTAGTGCTAAAAACATGGTGTAAATGATGCCTTCGAGTCACCTTGGCATGTTGGAGCTTTAGGAGACTTGGAGTACACCAGATGAGAAGTATGGAGGCATTTTATGCTTCTTTTTGTTGTTTTTTATGTTTGAAAACTGGTCACCACTCACTTAAATAGTTTGGGAGATTCTGCAACACTAAAAAAAAAAACTAATACCGACCTTCGAACTGACTGAATTTTGATTTTTTGAGTGAATTATTTCTTTAATACGTGGTCAGGGAAATTTTCAAGCTTCATCACACAGTTTGAGTAGCCTTTCAGTCATAATATTTTGGTGTCATTTCCATACAAACCCAACAACAGTGGTGCGACTTAGGACAGTACAGCTAAATTTCTATTCTAATTCCTTTTTCCTTTCAGGGATGCAGCTAATTTAAGTTTAGTGTGTAAATCTCTGTATTGTATGAGTATGAAAAAAAACTGTAGAAAAATACTCTCTTATTTTCTGTTACCTGTTAAAAGAGCAAAATGAAGTCTTGGATGTAAATGAATGTATCTAATGCACCCCCTGCTGATCCACAGACTGGCTCCTTGTTGTTTTGGTGGTCCTGGGCTTCCTGTTGCTGCTGCTCCTGATCGGGATCTGCTGGTGTCAGTGCTGTCCGCACACCTGCTGCTGCTACGTCAGCTGCCCCTGCTGCCCCGACCGCTGCTGCTGCCCGCGAGCATGTAAGTACCAAATGGATCTGTTGTCAGATTATTTGACCAGAATCTCGATAATTTTCCAATTCAAATAATAATTTTGCCAATATTAGGCTGTATTTTATGCTGCTGCTTACACTATGACAAAATTAAACAGGTGAGAAATGTGGTGTCTTTTATTTAAAAACAAGAAATCAAAAAAGGTAAAAGAAAAAGCAAAACACATTGAAAACATTTGAGGTGAGGTAAGATAAAATAAACTTTATTTATTCCACACCGGGGAAATTAATTTGTTAAAGCAGCAAAAGGATCAACAGCACTAGGTATTGTGCTTGAACAGGTATTAAAAATGTTAAACTATACCCTGCTCGAATATAACATTAAAAAAAGAAAGTGTTCCTAAATCTTACTGCACTTATTCATATATGTGCCAAGTAAACATAAATGGAAATGCACTGTATGAATTTACTTACTTAAATTGTGATTTACTTTAGCTAAACTGCCTTACAAATTGGGTTGCAGGTGTGAATTTATTGTTAAGTATTTATACATTTTAATCTGTTTAACTAGTTGGAATATTCTTTTATTCTATCAAGAAATTTCCTTCTTTTTCCTCTTCATGTTTCCTAAATCTGTTCGGATCTTAAACTTTAACACATACACTTTCCAAGCAGATTTGTGGAAAATGTCACCCACTACTCAGACAATATTGTTGTCATATTGCTCCTTATTGTGATGAGGTATGATGCATGTGACTACAGTCCGCATTAGTAATGGGAATTCATGAGAATGGTCTACTCACCTCGAGCAGAATATGACATTTAAAAGTTTGTGGAAACAGGAAATCATGTAGGTGATTTCAGTATATAAACACACATTCAGCAGCTGATCACATACCATCTCCGTGGGTGTATTTTCAAAGGAAAAATATTGCAAACTGAATTTCAACAAATTTGCGCTAGTCAGGGCGCTCCTATAGCTCAGTTGGTAGTGTGCGCCCCATGTACTGAGGCTATTAGTCCTCTGCAGCGGCTGCCAGTTCGCCTCCCGCCTGCGGCCCATTTGCTGCATCTCATCCCCTCTCTCTCTTCAAAACAAAGAAAAAATTGCATCAGCCATTCTGATGGCTTACCTAGATGAAGCGTTGTCTCTAGTCATTTGCGAGCAAAGTAGAACAATTTCAGAAATGAATCATCTTCAGAATCAGAATCTTCTCTCTCAAACCTAGCTAATTGGCAGTTCAACCCCGTTGTATCTGTTAGGATTATTCTTCTTTCTAAACCATCTAGAACTAAAACTATCTGGATCTCAGAAACTGTAAAAGGTGCTGTTCCCAAACTCAGCAGATATGTTAGA
This sequence comes from Lutjanus campechanus, assembly GCA_027495735.1. Classification (NCBI taxonomy): domain Eukaryota; kingdom Metazoa; phylum Chordata; class Actinopteri; order Lutjaniformes; family Lutjanidae; genus Lutjanus; species Lutjanus campechanus. Next base: position 7,427 of record JAJHUR010136682.1, read on the forward strand.
AATCTTACCCTCATGTGAATGTTGGCAGAACTGTTGCCCGGTGCAGACCTGCACTCTACAGAGTGACCTCTTCTGGTCATATACATAATCATGTTTTGACAGCCATGTGTTCTTTCTTACTTTAACCAACTGTCTTTCTTTATTTTCCTCAGTGTACGAGGCGGGAAAAGCAGTGAAGAAAGGTGTGCCCAGTAATTACGCTCCCACAATTTATGCTCCCAGTATGTATGCTCAGCCAGCATACAGTGGCCCACTCATGAACCAGCCTGGTCTACCCCTGCTCCCTCTACCCAACGGAGCTGGAGCCCTACCGCCACAAAATGGTTACAGTCGAGAATACGATGGTGCCAGCTCAGGTGAGAGAAACTTGTGTTTGTTATTTCTGTCCTGATCTGAGTCATTTCTGAAACACTTTTCGCAATGTGTTGAACTTGAGGGTGGCATTATCAGTAAAAGTCAGTTAACTGTAAATATGAGTTTCATGGTGACATCATAAAATCTCCTGACTAATTTGTGTACTGTGGAATTTTGCTGGGTCTTTGTTTAAACTTGCTTTCTTTGTATCTGTACAGTGGGACAGGGCTCGCAGGTCCCTCTGCTGCATGACCAAGACAGTGCAGCGGACCACAGTGAGTAAATGTAGCTTTTCCATTTACACATGAAAACGTTCCACTTAGAGAGGTTTTCATGATTCAGATTTTATAAAGATAACATGCGTCTTTCCAGTGCCATTTCTCACTAGTCTCGAAATGAGCTGTACCCACCAAACGCGATTTTCATCGCGTCCATTGCGTTTGGTGGGTACGCCTTCTCTGCTTTCTAAAGAAAATTACAACATGTGGGCCGTAGATTAAGTGACTTATTTAAACTGATATTTTTGCAGTATGATTATGTTCAAATATCATATCTAGGCCGGCCTTTTCTGATTCCCCCAGTATCTATATGTACACTTGGCCCCAATGTACCCATTAATTACAGTTTTTTCTGTTTGTTTGGTTTTTTGATTGCTAATGTGCACTGGTCAAAACTGAAGTCAGACTGTCAAAACTCTCAAAACAGTCAGCAAAACAGACGTCTAATATGGACCAAACTGTGACAAAATGTGTTCAGTGGCGACATTTTCCAAGATCCACTAACTCCTCATTCATACTTCACCTCCATCCTCAAAACACCATATATCGGCCGCACATTTTTCAAATGCGAGCACACTGTTTTCAAAACTGTTTAAAACATTTTCAAAGCGGAATGAGATTTGATTTTTTTTTGTTTGTTTCAGCTTTTTATTTTTTACAAGTAAATTACCAACAGAAAAAAATACAGCAAATGATTTTTGAAGCAAATTGCTGAATTTCCGCTTCATTCTTGTACTTTATACACATATACTCCAGTATTAGCAATAAAGTGAAGAGGCGTCACTCTTATTATATAATGAAATACTTTTTTATGTGGAAAATAATTCAAACTCAAAAGAGAAAAGTTAATCATGTATGTAATGTTCTCTGTTAGTGTTTTTAGGTCAGTGTGTTGTGAGTGCATACATAGCGTACACTTACAGGGATTGTTCACCCAAAAATTAAAGTGATTATCTAATCACCCTCATGCTGACTGAAGGTCAGGTTTAGTTGTTCAAATCACTGCAGTGTTGGAAGTGAAAGGTGACCAATTTTCAAACGTGAAACTCCAGCCGTGTTTTGTAGACTAACAAAATAAACCCAACCCTCGATCAGCATTTGGGTGAGTAGATAATGACTGAATTTAAATTTTTGGGTGACCTATCCCTTTAAACAAATATTTCTTTGACCTGGTACTCCTCTCTGTTTCTCCAAACTGAGGGCGTGTTGGCCGCTATCTACTGTAGCTGATACACTGACTCAGGATAAAAAACCTCATACAACCCAACTTCAAAAAATCCAAACTATGTATTTGCATGAAGGTGCAGAAGCAGAAATGTGACTTCCTTCCTTCTTTTCACCAGCTCGCAGTGGGTTTCGTATCCAGGTGGATCCTGATGGGAACGCCACACGTGCTATTTACTACATGGAACAGGAGCTTTCCAAATTGGACCCATCCAGACCTACCAACTACAACCGCTGTGAGTGACTTATCACCTCCTCTTCCTTTTCATGCCAACTGTGCCCCAGACCACTGTGCGAGAAAATAAATCCACTTCTGATAAAAGGTGTCAGAGTTAGAAGCAGCCACTTAACTACTTCCTGCAATGGGTCATTTTGTCCCCTGCCTTAGTATGAATACCAGCCACAATTACTCAGTGTTTTTCATTGAACTCCCTGATCTTCAAGTAATTTAAATCATGTCCTGAGGGAGGTTCTTTCATTTCTGATTTTTTTTTCCTTGTGATGAGCTGCTTGGTCTACTTTTTTGTCTTTTTAATCAGCTGTAAACATGCAAACGCCAACATACAGGCAAAGGTACAGATCTCAATTCAGTGTACAGGGTGAAATTCAACCCTAACTAACCCTAACTTTATGCTTTGGCTTAGTTTGATTACCCTTCACAAGCCACTTTTTTTTAACTTCCTCTGTTCTATTTATCGTCTCTTCTTCTCTGTGTTTCCTCCCTCAGTGGATAATATGAGTGAAGTCAGTTCCTTGCATGATAGCTTGGACCCTCGAGGTCGTGGGGGTCGTTCCCAGCCGCCAGCTCTGGCCACGGTCTATGACCGGGATGAGGCCATGAGCACCATCAGCAGTGTTTCCCAGCAAGGCCGCCGCCGTGATGACTACCCGCGCCGTGACGCCGGGTACATGGGGGATCGTGTGCGCGCCCGCTCCATGGACAACCTTGACGACATTGGACGGCGCTATGGCCGAGACGACTACCCACCACACCGACGCCCAGATGAGCCCAGAGGCAGGAGAGGGTGAGTGAGAACAAGACCTCCTTATAACCATTATCTGACTGGTGATTATTTACCTGGGTGGGGCTACAGGCACTGAGCTTGTTGTCTTGGTACGTTAATCTTTGATTGCTAGGAAGAAGACTGTTCACATTTATTTACTCAGCAACTGAATTAGAAAAGCAAACACACTACATCCTACAGCTCTGCTTGGCTACAGCTATCTGAGTGTTTTCTCACCAAGCAGAAGGATCTTTCAGAAAATAAAACAAAATTTTGACCTTTTATTTAAACAATGATGAAAATAACCATTACAACATACAGTCCAGTGTTAATTTTGTCAATGAACATTTTGACTGTAAGTATTGATTGAAGTATTGATCCTTTCATTTCATTACTAAATTGTTGACCACGACATTAGTGAAAAAAATATTAACAAATTATATGAAATAATAAATAACCTACTAGAAATTGCATTCTTTAGAATATTAAATGCACCTGTTGCATGCATTTTAGTGCTTGTTCTCTTTTATATTATTTGGATCTTATATATTATACAGTATTTCCTGATTTTATTTCTCCTTTTCTCCTCTATTTGTTTGTCTGCCTTGAAGTTGGTAAGCAAAAAGTACGCCTCAGACATTGCCACCTTTGTCTCAAAAAAAAAAAAAAAATCCATGGAAAACCCTGGAAGCTATCAATAGCAATAGACCTCAACTTTATTTCTTAAGAAAGGTCAAGAGTTCAACCTGCCTACCACACACAGAGACTGAATCTCTTCTGAACTCGTCCCACCCTGACATTTTAGTCTTGTTTTTATTCATTGTCTCAAGTGTCAGTAGATGGCTTTTGTCATCATAAATTACTTTTTATTTAGACAGCATCTCATTTTTGTTAGTGTAAAAAAGGCATTGATGAAAACTATGACGAAAATTATTTGTCAAAGAAATAAACAGTGGTTTGCACAAGAGGAATAAATTTAAATTTTAATTATTATTCCTCTCTGTGTTTAAACTGAGAACTGACAATCTCACAGACTTGGTTATGTACATCCCAGGTCTTTTTTTTATTGTCTATGGTTCAGTCAGATTTTTATTCTTTTTGCTTTAATTTTCTTAGACTGTAGAAGAAAAGGAGAAGTAGAAACATTCGGGTTTATTTGTCAACCTCAATCACAAGATACACTCCTCAGTACATAACTTGGTCCCAGTTTGGTTGGAAAAAAAAAAAAGACTTTTAAACTCTCAAACTGATAACTCTCTTATCTTAGTAATATAGCCTACAGTTCATTGAGTACATTGGAAAGTACCTCACATTACTTACACTTTATTCTGTTATACTGTAGTATGTATGAATACATACTTTATTTCACAATGTATGTACAAGAAGGTATAAATAACATAACGAATGATATTTGTATGTATGCACAGAATATTTTTACCATGTGTATATTTAATCTGAGCATCTTGGTCAAAAGAATTCAAGCTCTGTCTCATCTAATCACAGTTTCCACAAAACAGTGACGACTGTCTTTCTGCTTGAGCCTGGCAACTATGGGGCTTCCCACACACTTGCCCTCGGGCTCAGCATTTATTAAGATTATACAGGGAGAGCCCCTAATATAGCCACATAAAAATGATACCATGATAACCACCTGTGATTTTTCCTTTCTGTCCTCTGCAACAAGACCTCTTTGATTATCAGGTTCTTAAGACGGGCTTCACTTTAATTTTCTCTCAGCTGGTTATTGTGTCCACAACAAAATCAGTCAAACAAGATGTTTGTTAAGGCGATAATGATTGGGTCATATGTCCTGTTTGCTCATGTTACACTCTCCGACCCAGAACCATTTGCTTCTGAAGAACCCTTTGTTAAGGAAGTGGTTTGTCAAGTGTTCTGTGTAAGACTAAGAATCACATTAAGAACAGTTTTCATCCAAAGAACCATTTTTTAGAAGAAAGAGTTCTTGAAGAACTCTTTCTTCAAGGTTTCATCAGTAGTTTTGTGTACCATAATGTAAAAGGGTTCTCAGTAGAACTGGGTGGGTTTTAGATTAAACCCTTGGATTATTAGAAGGTTCTCAGTAGAACCACCTCAGTAGGTTCTAGATTAAACCATTGGAATGTAAAAAGGTTCTCAGTGAGTTATAGATTAAACCCTTGGAAAATAAAAAGATTCTCAATAGAACCCCTAGGTGGGTTGTTGTGGCACTGTGAAAAAGTGGAAAAGTTCTCAGTAGAACCTCCAGAGAAGGGTTCTGGGTGGAGCCACCATAGAAAGGTTCTCTGTAGAGCCTTTCATAGTGGTATTCTGGGTGGAACCTTTCACAGATGGTTCTAGGTATAACTATTTATGTTGGTTTCTAGGTAGAAGTCTATGAAAGGGTTCCACGTGGAACTTTTCTACAAGGTTCTTACAGAAACCAAAAAGGGTTTTCCTATGGAGACAAGCCAAAGAACCCTTTATGGTTCTAGTTAGCACCTTTATTTGTAAGAGTGTATACAAACAGGTGCATCATGGATTTTACAGATTATTAAGAAAGCGAAATAAAAAGTTTAGTGTAAGTTGAGGGAAATAAAACGAAAATTGGAAGCATTTTTTTTTTACATACTTTATACACTGGCCTATTTTTTATAACCAGTGTAATGAAGAGCCCACTTTTTTTTCTTTTTTTTCTTCTTTTTTTTTTTTTTGAAGGGGATGCACCAGAACATTTAGAAGCAAAACCTTCACTTCAAGTAAAATATACTGGGTGGGGACCATAATGTGCCTACACACTGGTAGTTTCAGAGGTTTTGGTGGTTAATTCTGCTGCCAACAAGATTGTTTTGTCAAACCGAGCACGTTTTCGTCTAAACTGTATCCAAATTACAGTGAAACCAACCGTCCACCAAGTCTTTCACTGCTGTTAATTGGTGCTGTTTCAGTGCAGGAGAGAGCGCAGCTCCACACAGCTGTGCGTGTTTCAATCAACTCTATAATGCTCTAAGTTAGTTTTCTCTTTTCTCACAGCAAATAGGTTGTTAAATAAATGTATCTGTTTATTACTTCACTAATTGTTGAAGGAAATCTGGGACATCTGCTACATCTAAGTTAAAACTTTCTCATTTATGGCCTCTTCTAGTTTCACAAACATCTGTTTACCCCTCTATATGATATGGAATACAAAATTCAATCACTTTCCTCAATAATCCAAACCAGCCTGCATAAAACTGCACATTTGTTCCAACAATTTACCTGTTACGTGTGATTGAATAATCCTCCTGTTACACTCGCCTACTTTGCTCAGTTCATCAGTTAAATCGTGGTCACTGTGACTTGGAGTCTTTACATATCCTGATAATCAAAAACCCTCTTTTCTGTCTTAAAAATAAATTGAAGTAGATGTGGCATTATTTCAGAACAAGGCAAATGAGGACAGGCAACATGACTTCACAAGCCATAGATGCAGTTAATACAGATTTATGTTGCAGTAGAGACACTGTGGCCTTGCATTCATTATTCTAACTGCAATAAGCTGCAGTTACTGTTTACTTCAGATTTGCTTAACTTCTTACATTAAAGCCTCCATTTCAACTTAACTGTGTAAAACAAACCAAAATAAAATGCTTTTCCTCTGTGTATTAGGGATGGTTGATGGCTCTTTGCTGATTATCCACAGCATATCCATATTTTTTAATCCATCAATTACATTTGCATACTAAATTCAAATCATGATCCTCAGCCAAACTACTGCTTTCATACAGAATACACATGTACAACACCAATCTACTCTGTTTTTTTGTGTTATGTTTTTAAAAACAAAGAAAATATTTATTTTGCCCTTATAATTATATTTGGTTTTCCACACCTGTTACGTACAATTTCTAAAATATGTCCGCCGACTTCAAAATTATTCAACTTCTTTGGGAGCTTCAACTTTGCTGTGACTTTTCAAAGTATGAACTGTGTCTGTGAAGTGAAACTAATCATAAATCACAGTTCCCAGATATTTAAAAAGTGCTAACAATGTCTGTAGAGGATCTGGTGATTATCAGAGTTTGCAATGTGAAAGTTGTCTTGTTTACAACTGCATCAGAAATAGGCATGAGTGATAAAATGATAGCGATGTGTACCAGCAATAGACACTTGATCAATAATTATAAGATAGTTTCCCTTAAATGCATTAAATGCTAATAGAAATGTTTGAATACTATTTTTTCCTCACTGATTCCAATCCTGAACTTGCATATTTGATGATACTGAGTACTGATCCCACACCAGCCTGTAAAAAAAGATTATTTGTGTATACTACTAACCCTGTATGGATGTGATGTGATTGCCATCATTGTTGTATGACCTGGCTCAGAGCAAACCCTTTGTAAAATGGATGCTGCTGGAAAGTCGTAGGATCCCATTTTGGGGTTAATAAATTGCAAATTGGGATGCGTGAGTATGCATGTCTATGCACTAATCCCATAACAGCATTTTAGGCAGCATCGGAGGCATTTTACAGTGCTGGTATTAGAATACAAACAACAAGCATGAAAGTGCGTAATGATCAGGCTCATAAACAGGACTTATAATGTTTCGAGTGACATGCAAACAGCCAATCATTGTTTTGTTGTTTGTTACACCATCAGCGTGTGACACCACAACAACTCAATTTTTGTTTTGTTTTTTTAAGTTGGATCAAAATCAGAACAACTTTGTGTGTGAACGGTATCGAAAAAATCAAAGAATTTTAAAGTAGGTTGCTTTATTTTTTATTTTTTTATCCTGGTCTTTATTAAAAAGAGGTCACTAAAAATCAATAATTATCTGTAGAGACTCAAATGAAACATTTTATCATCATGAATTATTTCACCCAGCCTTAATAAGGAAACTTCTTTAATATCAAAAGGATCTGAAAACTATAAATCTCACCCTGTGTAGAGTTACACTGTATTTATTAGCCTTATTTTATGTAGTATTAGCTACATTACACAATATATAATGTAGCTTGAATGTCAGATGCAGTTCAGTAAGGAGACTTTTACAATACAAAATAAAGCAACTGGTTCAAGCTAAATGTAAATTATGGTTTAACCTGTAAGTGTAAGTTTAGGCTGAAGTTTAAACTTGTCTTAATATTCAGTAGCTAATCTAATGGCAGGGCAGCAGCCCCGCTATGTTTGCATTTCCCCTCAATTTGTTGTTTTCTGTCTCTTTAGCTCGGATGATGGGTGGAGCAGCAGTGCCCGCAGCGGCAACAATCGCGACCTTGACGAACGCAGACGCCGTGACTACTCCCCCGACGATCGTCGGAGAGGGGACAGAGGAGGCTACGGTGGCCTCCCAGGGAGACGCAGCCGCAGCCGTGACGATCTGATGGACCTGGAGAGGGATAACCGGCGTGGCGGCGGTGCCAGGGGCGGGCGAGATGATTATGATGACAGCTTCCTGCGAGAAGCCATGGAGAGGAAGAGGATGGGTGAGCAGCAGAGGGCACGCAGCCGCGAGCGATTGGACAGCGAGAGCGACCGCTCTGATCGGGGGAGGGCACCCCGCGGACCCCCACCACTTCCTCATAACCCACCCTCTGGATACCCTGGTCGCCGTGATGATTACCCGCCTCCTCCACCACCACCATACAGTGAAGATGAAAGTGTGTCATCTTCAAAGAAAAGCAACCTCCGCAAAGTGAGTCCCATAACTCAAACGCTACAGTTTCAGAGTAACTTTTGATGTGTTCTGTCATCTTCAAGAACTTCATAAAACCACAGTGCCAACATGAAAACTGAAACTGATTTCACTCATTGTTCTTGTAATTGCGAGTTTGAACTCTGCCTTTGTCTCACTGCTTGCTGTCAGGCTGCTGCCACACTACTGCAAATAACTGCACTTAATAATAATCTGGGTTTGCAGGGTAACTTTAGAAATGTAGTGAAAACATAGAAATAATACAAGTTTACAGTGCTTTCCCATGATTAAGACCAGAGGGGGGCAGCCCCTCTGGTCTTATTTTGAACAAAGGTAAAGTAAAATTTCTGGGCTGATTTACAAATGGCAAATTTATTTTTATTTTTTCCTAGTTTCAGGAACATCATCGTGTCCTGTGACAAGGATGATGATGAAGGGGGGCCTGGGGACTTTCAGAGAAGTCAAATCCTCATAGAAGCAAGAAGAGAACTAAACAAAATAATGTAAAACCCCCTGATGTGACATTTTCAACTGATTCAAGCACTTTAAAAACATCTATCTCTATACCCAGCAGGATCTTCACCCCGATGACCTATTTCAAGAAATGAGAATTTTAGGTGTGGGTGTTTAGGTTTAGGTGTGTATTCTGCTGGGGATTGTGCTCAGCGATCCCTTTTGTCATCTATGTCAGGGTAAAATGTTGCAAGTTTAAATTTGGAAAGATGGACAGATCAGCATCTAATTGAAATAGTAGAATATATGTATACAAATTAGCACAGACAGCTTCACTATTAACTGAATTTCATTGACAGTTTCAAAATACAGTACAGCTGTTTCAAACGCTTTTCAAATTACTGCACAAATTAAATTACTGTTCTGGGTATAATTCAAATACAGTATAATAAAGTACAGCACTGTATATAAAATACAGCTTACTGTAGTTTCGCTGCTACATCTCTTCAGCTCGTTTTTGACAGTTAGAAGCTTTAATGAACATTTTTCATGAAGAGAAAATTACTTTGTGTTTCCCTTCATGAATTTAATGTGCAGCAGCACCGATGTCAGCTGGAAACAAACAAGTTCCAGCAAGGCAAAGTGTCAAGGGACTAAAGTTAATAATGCAATGTTTAAATTTTTTTTCCAAATGTTGTCATTAGAGATGCACAATATGGATTTTTTTCAGTCTATACAATAAGTTTTACGCGTGGTTGAAGGTAAGAAAGGCTGAGATGAAGTCTGCAAAGATGGATGATTTAATCTTCTATAGCTCTGACTGAAACAAATCTGTCATCACTAATACAGCAAAAACAATGATCAGTTCTGACTCTTCAAATGTTCATTTATTTTTCTTGTACAGTTTATCAAAAACCTTGACAACTATACTTTGGCTTTTATTCTAATTTTAATTAAATGCTTTGACAGTCTGTCATAAACACTGATACTGATAGAGACTGATTTAGCTGGATAGGTCAATATCAGATCATTTATCTGCCCCAGTATTTATTGTGCATCCCCTAATTGTCATGCATGAAAAGACCCACACTGTAAGCACATTACTTATTTTCATACAGCATTTGCATATGAATGGTCCAAGGATCCCTGACAAGAATGTCATAATTTGACGTAGCGGATTTTTTTTACATTAATGCAGAGTCATGTGAAATAACAACATAGGAGAAGTGTAGAGAGATACGGTTTCCACCATCAGTGGGTGACGCATGCTTGACTGGTGGGAGGAAGGTTTATTTATTAAGTGTTACACATTTTTAGATTTGAACTTAATCTGTTGAGTTTGACCTTTTTGAGAAGCAACGATTTAGAAAAACCAAAACCTGTTTCAGAGTTTCTGTGGGCGTCTATTGTCTTAAGACAGACCCAGGGGTTTCCCTGTCTTTCCAACTCAGGGGTGGGCCGCTTTTTTGCCGCCTCTGTTGAAAATTCCAACAACAGTGTAAAAGCTTTTGTCAGCAGCCGCTTTGACTCGCTCATACCAAGCATGTGCACATCACACGGGGCACTCCAGTGTAGAGACAACGGGGGAATGACGCATTCAGAGTTTCTCAAAATCCAAACTAACCTTAAATAAGATAAAATAAGATAAGATAGAACTTTTTTAATTGCAAAGGAAATTCTTGTGCCAGGCTGCTCCAAAAATTACAGTACCATAAGTATAACAATAGAAAATTAAAAATAAAGCATTTATAGAGTAAATGCAAAAAATAACACAAACTGCCCTAACAGATCGAGGCAGAGATAGACCAGCAACTGTGTTCTGCAAGATCATTTTGAGACTAATTTTGAATCTGGTTGAGAGAGAGTGATATTTTGCTTATATAATGGTGGTTTCCCATCGGAAAAAGCTGTTTGATGGTAAGGTAAAATGATGAAGATATTCTAAACATAGCCTACACTTAAACTAATATTGATGCTCTTAGATGGGTCCTTTAATTGGCTAAAATTCATTTTACTCCTGACCCTGTCCACAGCAGATCATTGCTCAGCTTCTGTTCTGGTACTCCTCTCTGCTTCTCTAAACTGGGGTGCCAACCAGCAGCTATTCTAGCTAATACACTGACTATCAATAAATAAATACCCCACTTCAAATAATCCGAACTGTCCTTTTAACAGTGAAGCAGTCGATGGAGGTGAACTTCATTGGTCTCAGGCTCTGTCCAACTCGACTCATAAAAAATGAATGAAAGAAAATCTTGTAATTAAAGCTATAATAAGTAACATTTCTGCATCTAAATGTATAAAAACACTAGACATACGGTATGTATGTTGCTAAGTTGTGTACTTGCATTATCTCAAATGTTTCCAACAATGTTCAAATGCAGAGAAACCCCTAATTTATTCAAGATAATAGTCCATTTCCTGTTAGCCCGTGCTAGCTAGTTGCTATGGGTACCGGTGAAAACAGGAAGGAAGTCGGTGATTATGACCAAACTTAATGTGAATAAAATTTGAATAATACCTCGTCCAGGAACATAATTTCTGCCTGAATCAAATAGATTTCTTTCGGCTGTGATGGTTGTTAAACAGTGAAGACAACAACTCCCATGATTCCACACCACTTCATGACGTCATCAAAGTACGTCTTTTGTTATTGTTTTATTGTGAGAGACACCTAGTGGCAGAACTTGCAAATATGACACAAACCAGTACAGAAGTCAAGTCAAGTGATAAAATGATTAAAGTGTAATGGAGACAAGTTATTCATTAGTTATTTCAAATTCATAAATTAGAATTATTTTCTCCCAGTTCATTTGTCAAGCTGATGCGACTTTTCTTGTCTTACAGAATGGAGCTGTGAGTCGGGAGAGCCTGGTGGTGTAAAACCAACCGTGATGCAAGCGACCTGTCCAATAACGCAGCTTTGATCCATCCAAAATAAAAAAGGACCAGTGGATTTCTAAGACTGTAAATATTACTCACACTGCTAATTTGCTGTGCTGATTTTATTTTGTATGTCACATAATTAATTAATGGTAAACGTATCATGAATGGTTGCTGAATGTGTTTGAATACTTTTCTAACTGGGAAGAGGTGCACAGATCAAATTGTTACGTGCCTTTTCATGTGTAAAACATTGTGGCTGCCACAAGTGCCTTCGTGTGTACAGAATTTTACTTGTAGATGTGAAAGTCAAGTTGATAAACGGTTCTCTGTAACGTTGTTTTACGTCTTGACAACTAAACGTGTTCCGATTGGTTTCAACTTTCTTTTTAACTTTTATGTAGTTTCCCTCAACTGATAAAGGTACTGATGTAAATTTGTAGGGGTCTATAGATTTTTCTGGCTTTTTACTCTTGAATATATTTTTTGTAAGAAAAACTATGAACATGTAAAGGAATTGATTTTTATCTTTGCTTTTAGTTGTGTTAGTGTGCTCAATGTGTTTAGAAACCCACCACTTTACAGTCAGATCACCCTTATAAATGCTTTATAAATGTTTTATAATTAGGTTATCAAGATGTAAACAATTTATCAATCATTAATAAGCTGTTAAAACAAATTGGCTATAAAGGGTGACAGTGGCCTGTTGCTTGCCAAATAGTGAGCCCACATTTCTCTGTACTGTTAAACCTCAGATTTCATGGCTCACTTTGTCGTCTCCATCAGCAACATTTATATATTTACATATTTGTTAATAAGTAACTAACATTTAACTGCCCCCTGAATATTTTAATAGCCAACAAAGTTTAATTTTACATTAAATCAACATATCAAATGACCAGATTTATACACTTATGCTTTGTTAATATTGTTTACCACGACATTTTCATCATGCATCGTTTTACGTCAGAGATAATGTAGTGAAAAGATCATTATTGCGAAATAAACCCTGACAGGGTAATGCAGGAGGGGTCCTGAATTATCCTGAAGGGATAAAAATGATCTTTTAAAATTATTTTAACAAATTTTATTCTTCCTTCAGAGTCTATAATCAGAACTGTGTCCATAGTAACACACTGTTCTACATAGCAACAGTCTGCTATACATGTTCTTATTGACCAATCAGAATCGAGTATTTTAAAAACCTATGTAATAATTTATAATAAAGCACCCTTTGCCAGTTATAAATGTTAGTAACTCATTAGTAAGGTTAACTGGTAGAAAGCACTGGATGTTGCAAAATAGTGAGCCTACAACGATGCATAAAAACTGTTAGAACTTGTTTATGATTGTTTATTAATGATCTAGAAAGTGTTTACAACCTAATTAATAACCCAATTAGAAACTCTTTATTAGTAAGTAAAAAGGATAGTTTTACTGTAAAGTGGTACCAAGTAGTCTTGGATAGAGTTTGTGTTTGAGTGCTTACATTTTATTGTTTTCTTTGTTTTTTTTATACACGAAATTTAATTTTTAACCTTCAGTATATTGTACAGCCAACCAGTAATACACTCTGAAAAATGCAAATGTTTATTGTGATGTGATGAATCCTAATTTTACAATAAAGGTGTCTATTGTCAGGCCATCTGTTTGACTTGCAGAGTTTTACCACTAGATGACAGCATCATGTTAGAGTGTAATTTAATGGGTACAGTGAAGTTGTTGTGGACTCTCTTAAGTCTCTTAAGTTCAAGTGTTGCTGTCAAACTGTGGATGTATTAATTACAGCAGATGTTCGTTTCTGTTGGATTAGGAACAGTACACCGTTTGACAGATTTATTCAGTTAGTTTCCAGATTGAGTTTGCTCATTTCAGTTTAGTTTTTATTGTGAATGTAGAGTTTTAGTTTAGTTTCTATTTAAGTTTTTTTTTTTTTTTTAATTAAATAATACTGGAGGTATTTTCAGGGGTCACATTTAGGAAGTTCAGAACAGGTATTACAATACAAATGCAACACTTGTCTCATTCTTGTGTTGACAAATCTGACCAAACTGACTAAAAAGACTAAAATTAAAGACATGTCCTGTATATTTTTGTTGTAATCTTGTGAGAACACAATATCATTTATTTTCTGAAGTCTAAATTTTATTTTTATTTATATTTCAGTTAATGTTTTTTTCACACCTTGTTTTAGTTTTTAGTGAAGTTTTAGTTAATTTTAATTACCTTGGTTTGGCTTAAAGGGACAGTTCGCTCCTCACAATAAAGTCTGTGGATTATCTGTCATGATTTCTGTAAAGAGGCACTGGTTTTGAATTTTTCAAATGTATATTTTGGTGCTTTGAGCATCACAAGCAGAGTGCCATTTAGTCCCATTGACCTGGCGAGAAAGCAGAAATCTCTATGAACGATACCAGACCAGAAGGACAAATAGCAACACAGGTCAGCGGAAAATTATGTATTTTTGCAGTGAACTGTCCCTTTGATATAACTTTCTTCTTAATCTTTGGACTTGGGGGAAGGTGTCCAGTATTTTCAAGTCAAAAGGCTCAAGTCCAAAAGAAGTTACATGTCAAAGTGAAGTTGCAAGTGTTTTTTTGATTTTGTGAAGTCTGTAAAGTCATCAGATTTGTTACCGGAGTCTGAGTTGAGTCCAAATCACATGACTTCTGCTGAACAGGTAAGAATACATCAGCAAGTAATTTATCCAAAGCTGTTCAACTTAAAGTCAGAATTTAATTATCTAAAATGTCACTGTCTTGTTTTCAGAACTCCCACCATCCTCTGCTTCAGGTGTCCAGATTACTGGACAGCCTGTGTGTCTTTCTCCATGGCAACCGTCTCCACATGCTGTCAGTCAACACTCTGAGGTCTCTGGTACAAAAACATGGTCACAGTGACTGAGGTTTGTGTGAATAATCTCCACATGACCACACGGTGTCATTCGTGACTGTGGTTACATGCACGTGGCTCAAGTGAATTCATGTTGAAATCTGTTGTGTCAGAGTGGGAACTTCAGGTCCTCAACTCTTTCACTTTGTGGGATGCTTTCTTGATTGTTTCATATAATGCAAGTGTTTGAGAACTTCATGAATGCCGACATTAGACCACTGCTTCTGCTTTTTGCTTGTCCAATTTCTGCATTCTTCTCTCCAAAGGAAGTCTTCTGCAAATATCTAATTTTCTGTGATTGCATTGAGATTAACCTGTCATAATTACTCAAGCCTACAAAACAAGTGCCAGCTTTATAAACAGTACCACAATTTATAGAAGTATAGCTTAATTTGGGAATCCAGCACATTTTTTACTTTTCTCATGACATGTTCAAAGTGAGAGAGACAGACTCAGAAAGACTTGCAGGAATTTTTAAATCCTATTTGTTTTAGTTTTTCCCAACCTTTTTTTTTTTCTGAGGACCCACTTTTAATGACAAACCAATGCAACTCAGTTCACAATAAGCCCTATAAATGTTGGAAAGAGTTAATTTGTGCATAAAGTAACGTTCCTGAGTAAAAAGGCCATTTCATTGTTTTTATTTCCTCTCATTAGGAAAACAATATAGAACATTTTACTCTACTTCATAAATGATATAAACTGCAGATATAAATCTTAAATTTGTAGAATTTTTCCATAGTCTTTTACTTTTGGGCAGACCTAAATAAAACCTCCTGTGACCCCATCAGTGTGGATGTGTGTTTCAGTGTGAATTTGATCAGGACAATCCTGCAAAAGTGAGGCTTTGTATCAGCAAACTATCCCTGAATAAATAAAAGTTTTGTTTAAAAAAAACAAACAAACAAAGCAAACAAAAAAACTTTAAAAACAAAATAAATAAGTTTTTGATATTAATATTAAATATAGGGTATTTGTTCTGTAGGTTGGAGGGAACAGAGAAATCATTAAACAAAATAATAATTGCATTTAACTGTATTTTTCTGAAAATTTGTAACCCTTTGAGAGACTCCTAATGGTCCTCAGGCCCCACTTAATGAGCCACTGTCAAACAAGGCTACTAATATCATGAATGTCATTACAGTTAATAGCATTACTAAAACTTTTCACTGCTGAGTGACCACTTGTGCAGAATAATCTGAGGAGAAACACTGGCTTCAATTTCATCCTGAAGATTTACTACTCAGAAGAGTCAGATTCAAAGAAGAATCATCATAGGCTGAATTTTTTTTTTTCACTAGTATGGGTGAAATTCCACAAATGACATGCTGACATCACTGTGGCACCATCAGGGGTTATTTTCTCATACTTTAAACTGATCTTTATGGTTGAAATTAGTGGAGCTCCCCTTTAAAGATAACTAAATATGTCTCCTGCACTTTCAAACAGCCTCATTTATAGTTTTTCATTGATAATGTGACTTGTCAAAGGTGCAGCGTGAGATTTATGAGGATTTATTGGCAGAATATGGCCGATATGGAATCTAATATTTTATTTTCATTAGTGTATAACCATCTGAAAATAACCTTATAATAAACCGTTTATATTTACAGATGTTAGTCTAGGAGGCTGCCATGTTGCACCGGGACTCTTAAAGAACTCTCAAAGATGAGCTTCAGTCTTTCCATGAAAAAAACTTGACTGAGTGGCAAAGATTATTTCTAAAACTTGGGAAATTAAGCACGCGCACTCCACCCTCAGGGCAAAATGCCAAGTTTTCAGGGAGTCACCATAGCCTATAATAGGACTAGACAGAGCTTTGCTGCTCGGCTTCACCACCAGTTTTTCCCAGTGGCCACTTGTCGTATTGCAGCGAAAAATTTCCCACCAGCCCAAAAAGCATTTTCTCCCAAAGGCCGCCAAAAGAGACGTCTGTAAAACTGTTGACAGGACACCCCGAGCTGCAAACAAGGTCAATTATGACTGTCTATTATGAATCTTTGATTTGATTTATATTTGTAAAATGTTCCTCAAGCCGAAAAAAGGAGCATGAAGGAAAATAGAATCATGTCATGTCAATCATATAGAGGGGTTATGAGGTGATGAGTCACGTGGTAGTTAATCTCCTGAGGTCCCCAAACACATCTTGACAATATGACAATGACTAAAGACAGGTGAAACGGTAAATCACGGCATTCTGTTTCCATGTTTTGACACTTGTTCAGAGGAACAACTAATTATTTACTACAACTTATTGTTGCTCATATTTTGCCAACTCGGCCAGTGTGTCCCGCCAGAGATTTTCCAAGGGAAGAGGAGGAGATTTGTTTGGCAGTTGACTGGTGTTACATTAGTCAAAGATTAACACTGACAGCAGAATATTCACATCACACCCACATCAAGCACACTTGACGTGGCAATAACGAATGGCACTAATGTGAGATTCCTTGACTGCTGGAGTGAAAAAAGCTCAGGGTGTTCATGGCCATTTGCACCAGCGAACCACCAAGTGGGTGGTTGTTGCACCCTCGTCTCCAGACAGGAATATCAATGTCGGATAATTCTCTAAAATCCCAGATTATGCTCAATAACAATCATTTTCTAATTATCACTTTCCACAGTATCTCTGCAGGGCAGTGATTGGATGGATAATTTTAGGGTCTAAGCTAAGATCATGTTAACATTTGATAAAAACACAAACGTAAGTTGCAGATGTGTACAGAAGCCAAACGCCAGTCTCCTGGGCCCATTATTTCTGACACATCCAAATTTGCAGATCCTGTCTTAACTGTTTGGTACAATGGTAATTAGGGATAGGACCTGATTTAAAACCCATTCAGATCAAGAATGACAACTTTTAGGGCTGGGGAAAAATTTTAGTCTCTAAAGTATCGTCATTCTTTTTTTTCACGATTCCTGAATCTATGTTTGGATTCCTGAATCCTTTTTTTATTCATATAAATAACTTGTGCTTAGTCTGTTAGCTTGATGCTAGCACATAATTGGAATTCCTATTGACACGCTAATGGAATTTAGCATGGCAATCACTGTAATATCAGCATAACAAACGGATCCATTTTACTTCACATGCTTAATATAAAATGACACTTGTGCTCATATTTTAAGACGCATATTTCAAAGAGCCTCAAAGGGTCAAAACTCAACAGTCACAACAGGAAATACAGCTACCACTTGAAAGAGACATTGCGTGCCAGGAGAGGGCAGCACATTTATTTATATTTTCTATTTTATTTATTGTGTTTTAAGTCCACACCACAGTTATAAAGTTGCTGTCTGGACTCCACCATCCACTTGAGTTAGAATGATTTCTGTGAACAGCCGTGATCTGATTTTATGCTGCACACAGCACGAGTCTGTGAACAGCAGGACTCAGTCAGTGAGAGTAGTTTGTTACCTGGCTGAAAAGTTTTGTTCACCCTGTCGCCTGCAGCTGTTCATCACTGTGGCTGCTCCTTCTTATTCCATTTCTCCATGCAATATTTCAAATTTATCCTCCATCAAAAAATCCAAAAACGACAGTTGTCTTGCCTTGTAGATGCATTTTTGTTGAATGATCGTACCAAAAAAGCACACTGAATTTCCAGCGACTATTTCAATATAAAAGTCTACTTGTGGTTCGCCACTTGAACGCTTTTAATATGAAGCTGCAGCAGTAGGACATGTTTGGTTTGGTTTGCATTAACAGTAACTTAATATTTTTCCATGAATTTCACCAGCTCGTCATGCTGCAAGTATACATGTTGTTATGCATTCATCAAAGGCCACTCTGTGGGCAGGATGTGGCCCCCAGGCCGCCTAAAATAAACAGGTAGTGAGTTGTGAAGGGGTGGGGCTATCTTGCACCTTTGAAATTGGAACTACTTTCCATAAGAGTCTACGACAAACGCTTCATTAGTTTGGCCGTGTAACAGTAATACATTTACAAGTTAAATCAATTTTTGTTATAGGCCCCTCCCACTACCACACCCCCTTTTTGCCAACTGGCATGAACACACACACACACACTTGACCTGCATGCCAAATTTGAGCCTCCTAGGGCAAAAACTGTGGCTGCCAAGGGGAATTTTTGTCGACCGACCGACCAACAAAGCAAAGTATAGAGCTGCTGGTTGCAGCCAATAAGTAATTTTATTTTATTTTTTTCCAGTTTCATGTTAATTTAAATAAATGAATCTGAAAACTGTTCACAGACACTCTGGCAGAGTGCTATGGACCCCTGGCCTCTCGACACCTATTTGAAAATTACTGTTTTGGATAATGTGGCTAAACTATCAGCTTGTTTGCAACCTGACTGAGTCTGCTTATCTGACTGATCATGTTTCTTGCACCGACGTTGCCATGTTCCCTGATCTCAGATCTCTCTTACTTTGGTGAGTTCAGTATTATCATAACGATAGAAATAAAGCCCCAAAATATGAAAAAATTAGAGTCAAGTTCTAAACAAACAGAGCTATCCTTGAATTAAATAAAAATAATGTGTGAATCCAAAACCTGAACACTGCTTCCCTCCACCACCACCACCACCACCCCATCACAGGTTGTGTATGCCAAAGACCCAATCTGCTGACAGAGAGAGAGAAAGAGGAGGGAGCGCAGTAGAGAAAACCGAATGAGAGAAGACGCCTCTCTGAGCTCCTCACTGGCTTCATATCAGCTGATAAGGTAAGAGCTCTGCTACTCTCTGATCTGGAGTTATTTTTCATTACTGACAGATTTTCTTCGTATGCAAATCCTGAACACGCTGCTTGTCTTTGCTTCTCTGAGTCATAACTCTGTCTGCTCTCATGTGTTTACATTTTTTAATCTTTGCAACAGAATGGCTGTGAGTTGAATATTGTGGTCATAGTAAAGAGTTAACAGCTCTACACTTAGTTTTATTATCATAGTATATTCATTTCTGATGCTTTAACACATGCTATGGGGCTACAGCTGAGGATGATGACAGAAAATCATGAATGTGCTATTTTTTATGTTTCATAACTACGCAGTATATTTCTTTCAAGACTGGTGACTCAACTAACTCATTTTTTTCTTATTTTTTTCCAAAAAAACAGACAAAGATTGTGGTTCATATTGTTCTCGACATGACAAAATATCACCTAATTATTATGATTGACATTTTTTGCCATCACATCTCTGTTAACTGTTATTCTGTGGCTGTCATTGCTCTCATTGCTTTAGATGTCTATTGTGTCTGGCTTTTCAATTTACTGTTTTACAGCCATTGGACAAATTCCTGAGGAAATAACATTAAAACACAGAAACAAGAAGACAAAAAGTGATAGATTTTGAGATTACCGTAAAGATAAGATAAGATAATCCTTTATTTAGTCACACAACAGTCAAATTTGCAGTGTTACAGCAGCAAAGTGCATAGCAAAAGTAGACAGAAGCATTAATAAAAAACAATAAATAATAACCAAGTTAGAAAGCAATATACAGAGCGACATGAACAAGAGGAGATATAAAAAATAGGAACAATATAAATAAAGAGGGAATATAAAAGATAGGAACAAGTAAACAAGAGGAGATATTAAAAAAGGAACAATGTATACAATAAAATGTATATGATATAAACAATAAAAATAGCTGTTAATAATTTCAGTGTCTTTAATGGAAAGAGCTAGAGCTTTTTTTTTAAAAAATGACCTAACGTACTCCAAGTCCAATCTGCACAACAACAGTTGGAGCGCAATATTAGGCCAAGTAGGACAAATTTGAGATTAGTTGCACCTTTGGGAATAAAAATCCCATGTAACACGGGGACAGCAGCATGTCAGGGCCTGAATTGGGGTCAATAATCCCTCATTGAGATATTCAGTGGTATACAATGTGGTGAACATGATAAGTGAGAACAATATCAGCTTTATTCTGATAGGAAAGAAATGACCAATTCATTGTTTTTTATTGAGTCTGAAATATAATCTGGGATCTTTCCAGAATTCCTTGGGTTGGATTTCTGAGTTCTTGTTGATATTTGAGTGTTGACTTTGGAATTAAAAGTTATTAAACAAAACTTTTATTTTGTGTTGATTCTGGCAGCTCCCTGTGGACAAAAGCGGTAGTAGCCTCATGTCGTAAAGCTCTTGATCTGGCCAGTGCTGCATCTGTTTTAGAGGTAACTGAAAGAAAGACACAACTGTTTTCTTATTCAAATACTGTTTGGCAGAATGCAGGCGCACCTGTAGTTATTTATCCATTTTCCAGTCCTGAAAACAGTTGTTGTTGTTGTTAGCATGTTGTTAGCTATCCACTGGCAATCCCAAAATGCCTTGGGTTGAGCCTGGCGACCAATCAGAGATCATGACTTGTGTGTGACAGTGCTGAGCCTGTGCCATTAGTTAAATGCGCTTCAAAATAAAAACTGTGGTGATGACGGTAATGAGCTCACATGACAGCAGGATTGCAGTCAGTTTATGAAAACTAAAGTTGATAAGCCAACAGCAAGATATAGCTCAGTAGTGAGGTCAACATAAAATTTTATATTATGTATTACAGTTGTTTCCGCCATGGACTGGACACAGCCATTTGCACTATGTGCTAAGGTGCTAACTAACAGCTGTAGGTATGAGGAGGACCAATGGATTAAGAGCAACCCGTCCAGCTCCTTTGCTCCTGCGTCATGCCTCTGTCCCCTTTTTGGATGAAATCAACCACTCTAATTTGACTGGCAATAAATTCAATTTCCAAGGTCTTTGCCAGTTTAAACACAAACATTTTTTTTTTTTTTAAAAGCAACACTTTTCAGCTATCAGGAGCCCAAATCCTCTGGCCAGTCAGGTGAGCAATTACACTATGACTTTGCTGATCAGCGACTGATGTTCTTACAAAAAAAAAAAGAAAGAAAGAAGAGAAATGGGGGTCCTTTGATTTTGTCACCATCAAAAAGGAGGAACCTCGACATAAAACTACTGTACTGAATCTTAAAGTAATGTATTTCAGACATCTCTCACTTTAACACACTTTATTTTGCTGTTTTTGCAAACGACTGAACCAAACTCCATTCTAAAAGCAGGTGTTTTACAGTAGGGACACATTTATTCACAGTAAGAACTTTAGTTACATCATCATCAAGATTTATTCACTTTGATCTGCAGGCACAGTCGACACACGTGTTGTTTACTCAGTAACATCATTAACTAACTGTGATGAAGTGTTTGACTGACTGTCCATTTTTACAGAGCTTGTTTTCACCCAAAGGGAGGTGTGACGTATGGCGGCTCTCAGCCAGGATCGGTTTTGAATCCTATTAAATCTCACAATTTTCTCCATCTGTTGAATGACTGACCAAGGATGGCTCATGTTTTTGACTGCGTTCTGTCACTTTTAATCTTTGCTGATCCTGTGCCAGTATCAACCATAACCACAAAATATAACGCCATTCTTTTAACTGGCTAACGTGTTAGAAACTTTGGCAGCGTGGGAAAATGTAAATATAGGCTCTTCTAGTCTGCGTGCAGTAAATTGTTTTGTCTGTTTCCGCTGGGAATCGGACCTGTTGGAAGGTATTTAGAATTACCGTATAGAAATAACTGAGGTCAGACCATCACTGATGGTCTTGTTTGTAGGTCGCAGAGAAGCATCTGCATTAAATTCATTGTTTCATGACAGTCAAAATCTCCTTGTAACTTGAGACACTGACTTTCAAATTAAAATATTTTACTGTTCTTTTCAACCAAATTGGAAAAACCTCATAATTAAAATACTTGAAAAGCATGCACATTTATTTTAAACCACAGTGGGCGTTAAGCCTGCTGTTGGTGATTTGCTTCCATCTGTTTCTGCATGTCCAATCAATGGCCACAATCTAAAATGATTTAGGTAAACTTCCTCTAGGCGGAGCGACAAAAAACATTAAATGCAATCATTTCTAGCAGTTTTGCAAATGGTGGTGATCCACTGCCTCTGTCCAGTAAAGTGGATGGAGGGACAATGGATCCATTCTCAGTGTGTTGTTCTGTTACCCGTCTCTGTCCAGCACAATCCCAGCAACCTCCTCACCCACCCACATGCCCTCTCTCCCCCACACCACCCTCAGTGTCTACACCGTAATACTGTAAAAGCATGTCTGTGCATGTGTGGTTTTACACTAAGTGGGTTCTGGTGTGTTTGACTCTCAGTACAGCAGCAAGAGTTGTTGTAATATTTTCTGCTTTTTACCCAGCTGCTTTGTGTTGAAACAGGTTTTGGTTAAGATTCTGTAAGAGTATCAGGTAAACGTTTCTCAAACTGTTAAACTAAAGTAAACAGAGCTACTTGCAATTAATTTTTGAGATATTTCATCCTGAATACCCACGCAGGTGTTTCAGTTTATTCTTGCTGATGACATGTCGGAGGCGGAGCTTTGTTTGCATTATGTCGTGTCACAGGATAAGAATGGTAAAGATGTAATTTGCTGAAGTCTAACAGGTACAACAAATCACACTGCAGAGTGAGGGAGCAGCCAAAAAAGCCCAAACTGTATGTGCCCACACAGCCATGAGAACAGGTTTAATCAGCCAGAACAATTAAAATTGCCCATGTAGTTGGGTGTCCTCAGCTTTTGAAAGGTTTTCTTATCTTTAACAGACCAAATCACAGTGATGCTGTGCTAACAACAGCAGTCGCTTCTGGGTAGACTTCTGGCACTTTATTTGAATTGCAGAGATATTTAAAGTCGAGAAACTGTTTTTTTTTCCTGCAGCTGTAACTGTAATATTAAAAAGTGTCTACTTTAAACAAGGTGGTCCGACCTATTCAGCGCTTCTGCTGTGCTTCTTTCATGTACTGTGTTGCTTTGCTAGCGCCTTTGATAAACCACACAACAGCAACATCCCGCCACCGCTGCTACAAGTAAACTCTGTAGCCCAACAAGGTCACATTCAGCTCTGACAAGACATAGCAAAACTTTTATTTAAACAGAAGCTGTGGTGCATTGATCATCCTATTGTGCAGCTATGCAAGCACGTCTGCTTATATATACTTGCTGCTTACAAGCCTGTTGCACTCTGTTTCAAGGAAAAACGTGGAACCATCAAACGTGGAATTCACAGCAAAACAGTGCACAGTTTTCAGACTGAGCGTGGCTTTGGTACATCAGGTCTCCAAACTAACTAGTGACCATGTTAGGTACCAAAAGCACTTGGGCAGAGTTAGGAAAAGATCTAAGAGGGGTGTGTTGTTCAGTGAAGTGGCTGTGTCATGTAGTAAAGTGGGCCTGCAAGACTGCAGCTGGACCCTTCTCTATGCCGCTGCTATGTGTCTGCGTGGTCGCCATATCAGAGAGGTCAAGATCCGCTAGTAAACACATACATTGTGTATTAAGAGAGGCAAACTTCACTACAAAATCAACTGTAGCTTGCTCAACTGATTTTCATGAAATTTGGTTTGTTATAAATGTGACAAATTGAACATGATAGTGGTTACTTGTTGGAATTTAATTCAGTTTCTGAGTGCGACCTAATCAGCTCTATGCCAGAACATTAACCTTCTGAAAAGCCACAACCTCTACTGGGACATGTCGGCTCTGATCTATGAATATTAAACATCAAGTGTAAATGATTTAGAATTTCAGCTTTTGTGAGTTTCTCCAAAACTTCCTACATGGTGTGCAATTTCTAAAAAAAAAAAGAAAAGAAAATCAACTGTTATAATAACTGTAATATAGGCATATTGTGACCTTGCCTTTGCATCTTTTAACACAAGAAATGTGCTGTGGTCATCTCATGCAAGTATTCATTTTTTTAATATCTAATTAGTTGTTATTGTTTATAGTGACAGTTGATAATGGCAGTGACAAACTATAGAACTGGATTTATTGTGTCATTCCAAGCATGAGGTGCAGTCATCATCGCAGCTGTAATATATGAGAAGTTGGTGCCACCACAAGACTCTGTTCCCTCGGGAGAGTCCACAACATCTTGTTAAAGTAGTTAGTATGGTTATTATATTAGTATGGAAATACATTTAATTTATTCTTTCTGACCAGAAGCAGTAATTTTACACCCTGATCCAATATCTATTATATTGTTGTAAAGCTGCCTGGTTGCTTGTAATATTCTAAATAAATGACAAAATGTTCTCAATAAATAAGAATGTTTGAGAGAAGTTTGGACTTATTGTACCACTTACTTACTTCCTTATAAGTTTATTCAGTTAGCTGAACCCATGATGCTTAATTACAATACCATAACACTATTCTATGCATCTTAAACTGAGACTATACTTTACAAAAAACTTTATGTAAAACTTTGCATACAGTTATATAAGAAAACTTACACTATACTATACTAAACAAAAAACTTCATCTTCATTGCAGTAGGTGCTTTACCATCTGTTACCTGGAGGAGATCTGCGCTCTACTGACTGCACCCTTCTAGTTTAAATATATTAATAACAGCAGTTTGCCCCTTTTAGGTAAGTCCCGTCTTGTATGGGACCCATCATTCGTAGTTTCAGCCCCGCTTCCATCACAAAAGCCTCAGCTCACAAGATCGATGTGGCCGGTCGAACTCGCTAAAAGCCACAAGAGTTACAACCGAGAGAGAAAGGTCGAACAAGAGACAGAAACAATCAAGCGAGGCCAGAGAAAAGGGGATTGTTGTGATTAAAAGACAATTATCTGTGCACATCGACTTCCCAGTGTTGTGCGGTGTCAGGCTCGAGCTGAGCTGTTCTGTCCCAGAAGGCCTCGGGAGACAATGGCTCCTGTGTCAGGAGGAGGGAGGGGGTGCGTTAACAAGTCTTGGGGTTTCATGACACGGTCACAGCACCATACAACTGTGTGAACACTCTTAATGCCACATTTAGGCTTAATAATGGGTTTTTATTAATGGTAGTAAGAGGAAGGATGAGTTGGCAGCTTCATACAGGCTTATTTCCTAATGTGATGTACAATTGTCTTAATACTACAACAGACCTTTAAAACAGGCTTTAGAAGAACAAAAACAGAGTATAATAACTTAAGTTAACCAGATTACCTTTAAATTATTGTTGCTGACAGCCTGCAAAGTGGAACTATTGCACAGACTGTAGGAAAAGAAAACAAAATCAATGCGTTTAAATGCAGATTCAGAGTGACCTCAGTTCACTGTGTGGTTCAAGGACATCAAGGAGGAGTCTGTAGTGTCTTCAGTCAGCGAGGCAGTGGAGATGTTGCTCATACACAGCTCTTGTGTGCCAGCTCCAGCTGTGTAGTAAGGTGTCATGAAGCACCGTGCCCCAGTAATATTAGTGCAAATGGCAAAAGTATCATTAAGTACAGGGGTGTCAAACTAAGTTTACTAGATCTGACCTCAAATGGACCAGTAAAACCATGATATGATAACCTATAAATAACTGCACCTCCAAATTTTTCCCTTTTTTAGTGATAAGATGTAAAAGTACATTCTGAAATTGTTCATAATTTAAAAGACAGTTCACCACTAAATCAAAAATACACCATTTCACCTGTCCTGTAATGCTATTTATCGTTATGGATTTTTCTGGTGTGAGTTGCAGGGTTTTGGAGATATCTGGCGCAGAGATGTCTGCCTTCTCTAGTATAATGGGACTAAATGGCACTC
>JAJHUR010136683.1:0-26442 GCA_027495735.1 Lutjanus campechanus
TGTTTATTTATATTGTCATTACATGATGTTGTCTTATCTTAGTCCTTTTATTTATTTATATTGACGAGACAACATCATGTATCATGTTTTACTGTTCTCATCTCTCTCACCGTTTTGTCTTATTTTACTGTTTTAGTGTCTCTTGCTTGTGTCTTAGTTTTACTTCAATTTTAGCTTAATTTTTTCTTGCTCCAGTCTTCTGCCTTCTGTTGTTATTTTGCCTCTGGGGTATCCTGCTCTTTCGCTTTGTTTGTCAAAGCACTTTGTAAACTCTGTTTAAAAAGAAGCTGTATAAATAAAGTTATTATTATTGTTGTTATTATTGCAGAGCAGACGTTAGAGGGGATTGGGGGGTTTGAGTCAGGTCAGGTATGTTTGTCTTTTAATTACGTAATTTCCTATTTCACCATTTTAATTCTACTAAATGTTTCACCTCTCTTCACTGTTTAGTCACAAACTACTTTAATCTGCTCACAGTACCTTTCGTTTCACCTCATTTCTCTTCTCCTCACACTCACACACCTAAGGTCGCAGCGGGGTTCACTCTGCCTCCCTCCGTTTCTGTCTCCCTGTCTGTGTCTGATCTGTTGACTTTATGCATCAGAGGGATGTTTTATAAAGTCGCGTTTTGTTTTTCTCTATAGATATATTCACCCGCGATTCTGTTTTCACAGCAGCAGGAGAGCCGCATGCGGAGGAGGCTTGTTTTAAATGAAGGAGTCTATTAAAAGGAGCAAAACCAACGTGGTACTGAATGACATTGCGAGAGTGTGATTATTTTAACAAAAACAACGAGCGCAAATCTCATGAGAGTTTTGCAAGTCAAGGATTTCCTTCTAGACACAAAAGAGAGAGGTATGCAGCTCCAAAAACTGTATTGATTCCTTAAAGCTTTTAGATAATGCTGCTATCAGTAACAAGTCACAGATACACAGTAAAGAGCTGAAATCCAGTGGTCAACCCACTACCATCATCTCACAGCAATTTACACCCCACTGAATGCTAAAGTTAGCTCAGCTAAGAGAAGGTATGACATATGCTCTGCTGTGCTTTGCCTCTCTGTGCCCTACTTCATGACGAGCCGAGAGCAAATTTCTTATTATGAGAAGGCAGCTTAAGAGCGTTAATCACTACTATTTGCGCTATTGTTTCTTAGCTTAGCCTCCTAAGTATAGCTAGCTGGCTAACATTGTTTCAAAGCTCAGAGGGTGAACACGACTAAGTTATGGACGTGTTGCTGAGACAAAGACCCTTTGAAAGGAAGGAATATGTGAGTTAATCAGCCTGCTGCCTTCACTGCTGATGGGCAAAGTTTCCCCAGCTGAGTGAAACACTCTGATGTTTCCCTCTGAGCGCCAGCATGAGGCAGCGATGTGGTGAGCTGGTGAGCAAGTCGACATCACCCAACCCTTAAACCCACTCTGCCCTTGTGGTGACACTCATACTTAATGGCTGGCTGGTATCAGCTGGCAACCCTCCTGTTCATTTGTACAAACATGCGCTTGTACGCCTATACTTGTGAGGACCCTCGTTGACCTCATGCATCTGCAAGCCCCGAATCTTTAATCACAACTACGGTACCTAACCTCAAAACCTTAACCTACATGTAACTCTAATTTTAACCCTTGAAGCCACAGTCTTAACCCTCAAACAGCTCTTTGAACAGCACTTTGAGACAAAATGTCCTCACTCTCAAGGTCTAAAGCTAAAACTGGTCCTTACAAGTATAGAAGTACGAGCGCACAAATACACACACCCACACAGGTAGACACACACTCCATCTTCTCAGTCTTTCTCTGAGGGCGGCCCACAGATGAACAGCTTTTGAATGGCCTTGCCAACATTTGGCCTCCCCGAGGCACACAGCCACACACACACACACACACACACACACACACACACACACGATTCACTGGCATAAATACGTTGAGTACTCCCATGCCATAAGCCTTAAGCACTACTTTTTTGTCCAAGCCAAACCCTAAAAACCTATTTCTGACCTTGTCAGTCAAACAGGACCTTGTAGCAGTGGAAACGTCCTCACTTTCAAATGGTCCTCGTACAGACACAAGTACAAGACCACTATACATGCACACACTCACACACACACACAAACGCAGAGGCCTTGCTTTATAGGCCCCAGGAGGCGCTGAGGAAACTGCATTCCCAACCGCTTTATGTATTGGTCAATTTAACACCGCTAACATCAGCATATTAAAAATGCATGTGCCCAAGGACGCAAGAGCAAGTGTGTGTGTGTGTGTGTGTGTGTGTGCACACGTGTGTGTGAGCATTTTTAATGCGGAGTAGCCTACCTTGAAGAGTGACATTATTACACTGTTATCTGCCTAATGGAGCTATTTATACTGCGAATGCATGTTAAACACTCAATTAAACTAAACAGCAGTTTCTGAATGTGAGTCGATCACACAGAACAGAAACACAGACACAGGAACGTGTCACAGGTGCTGCAGAAACATCTGGTTGATAGATTAAAGGATTATACGATCTCAAAATAAGGGTTCCAAAAAGTTTCTTCCTGAAGGGTCTACCAAGAACCAGTTGCCAGTTCATCAAGGGTTTTTTGGAAGACTAGAGGTTCCATTGAGAACCTCTTATAGCCAAAGAACCCTTCTTTTGAAGAAAGAGATCGTCGAGTGTTTTTTGTAAGACTGGGGGTTCTATTAAGAATCATCCAAAGAGCTTTTTTTTTTCTTTGTAGAACCTTCAGAGGACAGGAGGTTATGGGTGAAACCTTTCTAAAATATATTTTTGGATCCACCTGAGTGGGTTCTACATGACACCCTTGGAATATAAAAGGGCTCTTGGTAGAACCAACTGGGTAGTTTTTAGATGAAACCCTTGGAATATAAAGAGGTTTTCTGTCGAAGCCATGTGTTGGTTCTTGTCAGCGCCCTTAGAAGTTAGAAAGGTTCTGGATAGAACCCCCAGAGAAGAATCGAACCTTTCCAACGGTTCCAGTTTAAGTACATAATTTTGAACCACTAGAAATAAAGGAGTTCAGAACACGAAAAGTTGGTTTCCAGCTAGAACCAAAAGCTAGTAGGGTGGGAACCTTGGGAACCAAAGCTGGCATCTCATAATATGGAAGTCGTTGTGGTTTGTGCAGCGCCCCCTGTTGATGACATCCTTGATTACAGTGGTTCCACTCAGAATTGGTGGAAACATGGGCTGGTTCACTCAACAGCACCAAGGTTCCAAGTGAACGGAACCAGTAAAAGAACCGGAGCTAATTTGGTGGAAAAGGGTCCTTCATAGGGTGCTCAGAGAAGAAGCTTTCACCAGATGGTTCTGGTTCTACATGTTGTGCTCTTGAAAGGACTCCAACTGGTTCTTGAATGAGGACCAGGCAAAGAACCCGCTATGGTTCTCTACTGGAAATAAACATTGTGTAGGAACGCAAAGGCAAAGTGAGTAAAATATCAGTTACTTACATGGTCTCATCATTCTGAAACTCCAGCTTGCCGGCGGCCAGTTCGTAGTCCTCCCCTCCTTTAGCGGTGCCGTCCACGGTTCGATAGGGGACGGCCACTAGGCCCCGGGCCCCCGACGTCCTGAGCACCTTCACCTCCATCACACCTACGCTCTCACTCACCCTCTGACTGGCACTCTCAAAGGTAAAGATACCTGGAAAAGAAAGAACGAAAGAAAGAAAGAAAGAAAGAAAGAAAGAAATTAAATTACTTCAGAGGGGAGAAACACTAGAAGGACGTTTAAGATGAGGTTGATAAACACCTACGCTCTCACTCACTAGCTTGCTCTCCAAGGTGTAGCGTGCCGTATAGATATGGTGAAAGGGATAATAGATTACCGCCCACTCTCTCCAGATGAAAGATAATAAGTATTAGGTAAACACCCACTCTGCGCTCATCCTCCTTCGCTTTAATTCTCTTTGGGTGTTATTAAACTTCTGTAACTAAAAAAGTTGCAGCATTGGGGGGAACTGAACTCTTCTTGTGAATCATTTTCGTGGGCACCCTGGGACTTTGCATCAAAGTAATAGATCCATGTGGATGGGATGCACACATTTCTGACAAAAGTATAAATAGTTTAAAAAGATAACAGAACCTGTAACAATGTTTGTGTTGGCAGCAGTGGTGGAAGAAACATTGAGATAATTTAATTCAGTATTTAAGTAGCAACACCACATTGTGAAAAATACTGCACTCACAATGTAAATCAGGAAAAAGTAATGTATTAGCAACAAAGTGTGTCAAAATTACTCATTAGACAGTAGAATGACCCCTGACATCATAATCCATATGCTATATTATCAGATTATTATTGCTATAACATTACTAATAATGCTAGTGTTTCCCTGTAGTTAGCATAGCTTGTTAGCTTCTTTTCACTTTCAAAGTGGAATAAAAGTTACACTTAAATTTAAAAGCACAATATGTAATTTTTGCCACTAGGGGTCTCTCTTACACTTAAACAATAACAAAAGACGCAGTTTGATGATGTTGTGAAGTGGTGTGGGATCATGGGAGTTGTTGTTTTCATTGATGAAAATCCCTCTGGCATGACTCAGGCAGAAATAATGTTCACAGACGAGGTAATATTAACATTTTATTCACGTTATGTCACGTTTGCTGACTTCCTCCCTCACTCTCTAAAAAACCTGTTGTATCCCGTGTTTTCCCAGAAGAAGGGCTGAGTATACCATCTGTCATTGTAATCAGATTACTATTGCTATAACATTATGATTACTGTTATGCCTCCCAGTAGAAGGCTAGCTTGCTAGCTTGCTTCCACTTTCCAAGCGGACAAAACAATAACAAAAAACTTGGTTTTATGACATTGTGAAGTAGCGTGGGATCATGGGAGTTGTTGTCTTCATTGTTAAACAATAATCCTTGCAGGCAGAAATTTTATTTATGTTTAGTCATGTTCTCCTACTTGTTCCTCGCTCTTCCTCCAACATATCCTCTGTTTTCCTGGAGATTATAGCAACTAGCAGCTAGCAGGAAATGCACCGTTACCTTGGATAAATTCCAGATTTCTCTGGGTTTGACCATTGTTGGAAACATTTGGGATGTTGTAAATGCACAACTCAAGAAAATATGTAACATAGGTCTACCATTTTAAAATGCAAAAGTGCAAAAAAATGTTTTTAAAATATGGAAAATTATACAAAATAGCTACAATATCATTGTAGTTTTTATTCCCACAAACAGACAGTGAGGAGAATTCAAACTAAGAATTTAAGTCTACAAAATGCAAAAACTAAATGTACTGCTTTAAGATTCCTATGATATGATTCTTTTGTTCCTCTTACCCGCATGATCGTCATCGTAGATGGTCACTGTGGCCGTGTGATTGTCACCCAGCACGGCTTTGGGAGTGACACTGGCGTCCAGCGGGGCGGTGCCGATTTCCGGATAACCAACCACTCGAGGGTTACTGAGGTGGACGTAGAAATACTCGTCCTCCTCAAAGATGTCATCGTCAATCACTCCAACTGTGATCTCTGGTAGAGGAAATGTCATTTTAGGTTTTCGGCACCACTGTTTGTCCAGAAATATTTTAATAATAAACCTTGAAATCATATTTTTGTTGCAGCCTATGGTGCTGCAGATGACCTCTGCTATTTAAGCCCCAGACCCAATGACATGTTTTTTGTAAATATGTCAGAAATTATAGCTGTCACTGTTATTTTTACCTTTGAGGGTTTCTCCCGGCTTAAAAATCAGCGTTCCCTCTGCAAACTCATAATCTGAACCTGCGTTTGCTGTACCGTCCTCTGTGCGATAATCCACCTGGGGGGGGGAGACGGGAACACAGAGAGATGGGAAGCGGGGTGAGACAAGGGGTAGAGAGAGAAAAAGAGCCGTCAAAGATGAAACAGAAGTGAGCAGATATGAAAAGGGCAGATAAACACAAAGGAGAGAAGGAGGGAGAACGCAGAGTATGGAGGAGAAGAGAGAGATGGAGGAGGACGGCAAAGAAGAAGAAGAGAGGCATTTGGGGAGATGCGAACAGAGGGCGAGAGAAAACAAGAAAAACAGCTTCATTAAACCGAGCCCTCTGGTCAGATACAGTCTGATAATAAAGACTTTGAAGATAGTACAACAAAACTTTCCCTCCATCCACTATTTTCTCTCCATCTGTCCTGTTTAAAACCCTCTCCATCCTTTACAGAGGCTTACAACCTCACCTGCAGTCCGTGTTATCAGATAACAGCGATCAGATTCTGTCACTTGTTACGTAAGTATGTATGTAACTGAAAAAAAAAAAAAATCTAAATCTGCTTGTTGACAAAGCTGAATCAGTGACTCAGTGTTATCGTAGTCACTCTCTTGGCTCTGCTCTAGTTTTCTGCTGTTGATGAAACAGTGACGAAGCTCTAAACTTATTTTTGAGTGCATCTATTACACAATACTGCTGGGACAACTGAGGCATAATAATAATATTTCAGATGATTCAGGATGACTGCGTTTGGAATTTTAAACCAGAGATTAAAATATCATAAAAGCGGAAGAAATGATAAAATGATGAGCTGGCTTTAATGTTAATCATTTATGCACATGATCGAGCTGTATATGTCTGCTAGGAATATGTTTCCTTATGGGTATAATATGACCCATAATACTACCAAGTGTGATGTCAGCCATTGGTTTGTGCTCTACCATTTTGAAGCCTCGATTTTGGCATCATGGCCGTCACCATCTTGGTTTTTTGGAGCCAGAAGCGATCATATTTGGATGAAGATCTACCTTGATCTGACTGAGAACTGAGCTGAGGTACAGCGCCCCACCCTAAAGTGTCCCCTGCTATGTTATCTATTTTACTTTAAATTGGTCCATAACTTACTAAATAAACATCATGCTGTATTGCAGAAAACTGGAAACTAGTGCTTGCAACCTGGACCGCCAGAAATCACAGGGGTTCTCCAAGAGTTTTTCTTATTTGAGGTCCTCAAAATCAGATTTGCTCAGCTTTCCTTAGATACATATAAGGGGGGCTCCAAGGAAAAAAGGTTGGGAACCACTGTATTGAGGTAATAAATCAAGGGAGAAGTAGGGCTATTTTCTCATAAGCTTACATACAATCAGATTTCTTTTGCAACCAATGCAGGTCGCCCCCTGCTGGCAATTAGAAAGGATGCAGGTTTAAGGTACTTAGGTGTTGATGTCACTTTTTATATCGTGTATGACAACACAGACAATTATCAAGAAACTCTGCCATTCGCTTAAACTCCTCAGAACATTTCGTCTTCACGTTACCATTCAGCGGATTGTTTTGGATTTCTGGCGCGCAACTTTATCGCTTTGGTTCTCTTTCACTATTCTTATCAGCATTGTTTTCAGATGTAGCAGGCAGCTGACCCTCCAAAAACCCACCTGCTCAGCACAAAATAGCTGATATAAGCAACTAGCTAGTCAAGATTTAGCAGCTAAAGACACATCTTCTTTTTTCAGGAGTTGGTGGAGACCAAAAGAAAAAAGATTGCTGTCAGAAAGCCCTGTAGGCTAACTTCTTCCATGTGCAGAACTATGTCAGTCTGTTTACAGCGTGTATCTGCTGCTTTTAAGTGGCAAAACTATCAGGACTATGCAGGTTTAAATTAGTAATTTAGGAAAAAAAAGTATTTACACTTGTCAAAATTATGGTGCTTTTTTAGAACGGCTGCCTCATCCTAAAACTGTTAAACCCTTTAAAAGGATAAAGTACTGTGTGTGTTTCTTTGAACGTCTTTTGTATATTAAACAGGCTCGGTTGGCAGTCTGGGACTGTGAACAGATTCTTGGAACTTTTTCACTGTTTTAAGAAGTGAGCAATCAAGTAGAAGTGGCCTCATTGAGACCGTCTGTTTGGTGAAAATAATAACTTCTGCGTCCCTAGAGCTCTGCCATGCCTGAGGAGGCTGTGTGTGGGCTAAATAGGCCACTTCACTTAACAAAATCAGCCTTCAGTAGACGGCAGACCGAGGCCACGCCACCAGCATCCCTCTGCAGACAGCACTGATGTTGCATCACAGATTCATTTGTATACAGGGAGAGGAATAGAGGAGACACGGCCTTGCAAAGCCCCTGCGAGCAGATCAGATATCATTCCACTGACACACACTCTCTGCGGGAGACTTGAAAGAAAATCTCTTATTCAGAGTATCAGGCCAGCGTTAAGCCCCAGATCAATGAGCCTTTGCAAAAGGATGTGTGTTTTCTTTGAGTTACAACCTGAGCTGAAAGCTAAAAAAAAAAAATCTGCAGAAGACAGTGTTTTGTGTTGTCTCTCTCGGCTCCCTTGAACACTCCTCAGTCACCTCACTTCTATCCCTTTAACAGCATCACAGAAGAGAACAAGGAAGCTCAAAGCCTCTGGAGTGAGAACATGTTATGGGTAAGATCAGACCAAGACTAGGAACACTGCCAAAGATGTGAGTCAAATCAGTTCACAGTGGATTTTTTTTTGCTTTCTCTGCTTTTCTCTGAATGTGTGTTTACTGCTTCTTTTTCTCTCACACACACTTTTCCTCTGATCGATCCTGCGCGCACACACACCTTGACAGTGACTCCAGAGTCTCCTCCGTGTCTGCCGACTGTCAGTTTTAAGGAGCCACAGTTTTCAAAGCACTGGTACAAAGAGGGTTCAAACTCCATCCTGATGGTGTGAGGGTCGTCCTCCTGGGCCTGGGTCTCGTGGCTGCTCACCACCTGGAAAACAAAAAAGGCAGGAAAAAAGTAGATGTTTAAGGTGGCTGCAAACGTACTAGAAAACGTCTAGAGTCAGTGTTTGCTTTGTCCAGTCTGGGCTACTGTATAAACATGGTGACCCACACACTGCTGAATGAATATTTTATTTTATTTCCGCTATATTGTGTCAATAGACCCACCTAAATCGTACATACTGGATCTTTGAAGCTGCTATAATCATGATTTTTATTATTTTTATCTCTATTTTATTGGTTCAAATGACTATATAAATGTTGTTGCTCATGAAAACGACTACACGGTGAATTTACAACAACTCTGCTCAACTCTACATAACATTTCATTATTATTTTAGCATTGAGCTCATTGGTTTGGTTTTCTGCGTCTGCAATTTTACTGCTTTGGTTCAATTTCACTGTCTGTTTTTTGAACAAAAAAGCCCCCAAAAACCCCACTATCTCAGCACTGAATGGCTAATTAGCAACTAGCTGGTGACCACAGTATAGTTTCAGGAGT
This sequence comes from Lutjanus campechanus, assembly GCA_027495735.1. Lineage (NCBI taxonomy): Eukaryota > Metazoa > Chordata > Actinopteri > Lutjaniformes > Lutjanidae > Lutjanus > Lutjanus campechanus. The sequence continues at coordinate 9,192 of JAJHUR010136683.1, forward strand.
TGGTGGAGACCAAAACAGAGCAAAAAGGAGACTAAAATATTGGATTTACACTCATCAGGCAGATGCAAACACCACTCCAAATGAAGGTTAATGAAATGAAGCAACTGTTTGCAAGCAAGTTAGCTATATTAGCTTTACAAGTGAAATGCAGGTTTGTAGTTTAGCTAGCCATTCCATAATATACGTTAAAATGTTTACACCTGTCAAAATGATGGTACTGTTTTTGAATGGCTGCCTTATGCAAAGATAACATTAAGTAAATAAAAGTTACAAGGTGCTGTGCACTTAATGAATTGAAGGAAAATAGAAAGCTAAAAACAGGAAACAATAAATGACAAAAAACAAAGGTGTGTATTTTTTAACTGGTCCATTGATTTTAAAAAAGGGAGGTCATGTGTGTCTCACCTTGCGAGCCTGGTCGGCAGCGTGCTTCTTGAGGATGTTACCGGCTCCGATCATCATCCTGGTTGCCTGGATACGATAGAACGCTCTGCTCTTCTGTTGTTGCATCAGGACCTGATCAACAAACCCAACAAATTAACGAGGTGATCTATTGTTTTCATCGTTAATTTGTAACTTCATTTGTTTTCCCCAGATCTTTCACTTTGAAATGAACAACTTTTAAAAGTTAAGTGGTGAATTACTCTTCGGGAAATGTTTCTTACGTCTCCACGGGGAGGTCAGAGGTCAAAAGTCAGCTACAGCTTAACTGAGAACCTGTTGACGCCTGGCAATAACGTGCATCTTGGGCAATCCGATCACAAGTGAACAGCTTTTAGTACATCAGTTCACACATGACATTATTATGACTATATGCAAATACATACTGGGGCTAATTGGCAGTTGTAGTGATGAGCGGACCAGTTATAACCACTGAGACTGTGGTTAATCCACGGATTGAACAGGGCAGGTCATCAAAATTAACATTCTGATGTTGCAGGTGGATAAAACAGTGCATCTCACCATTAAGACAGACACTGTGTGCGCATTTACACACAAGGTACAGCAGCGCAACACAATAAAGACATCACCTGTAGATCTCGTGCTGCCTACAGGGACCGGTGGAGCAGGAACTGGTCTCTTAATCATTAAAAATGATACATTTGGGCAGGTGGGGATTTTATTTTATAACAGAACACTTTTATTTTCTCTCACTGTGGAAATTCGGGCTGTCCTGAATGGCCTTTTTGAGCTTTGAAGCTTCAGCAGCAATTATTAATTTTTTTGTGTGTGTGTTTTGTTGTTCTGCGCCCAGCTCACACTAAAGCTGATGTCAGTCTCTTTCATTGTGGCCAAGGACACATTCTCGTACACCAGTGACAGACAACCTTCGAATCTGGCCTGACCATTCTGATGTCAGTGAGTCTTCAATGAGTCTTGGGTGCATTTTCACCTGTACTTAAAGCTTTTCATCCACTTTACATTCAGAGAGACATGTCATTGCCAGGTGTGAACAGGGCCTACATTACTTAAGGACACTTTAGACGGGTGGATGATTGAGGTTTGAGCACAGAGCCTATATATAAAGCTGTTAATGTCTGTGTTTTTTGCCAAAACAAATAAGTACATAAGTGGAATCACTCAGAAAATTAATGCTTTGACATTATAGCCGTCCACTTCCTTTAAGTATGAACTGTAGACGGCTCTCTTTACTGCAAACTTTAGCTCTAATGAGGCTTATCAATCTATAACTAATGATTTCAATAAAAATGTATGGGTGAATAGCAACTTAATATCTTAACGATCCAACAAATTGAAAATGAACAAATGGGCCACTGCAGTTGAGATCATTAGATTAAATGTGGCCTCAGAGCTGTGATTTATTTAAAATTAAGGGAAGCGAGCCGGCAATTTCGCTGCGGAACCCCTCATAAAATCTGCATCTCTTTGGAGGGACCGAATCAGTAATTCTTTAGTTAAAAACTGGATCTGTTTTTGCTGAGCGAGTTGGCCAAACTTAATGAAAGTCCAGCTCCGAGTCAAAGGGGAACTTCTTTTTTTTCATTTAATGATTCATTACGACCACGAGAACCTTCATTTACCCGGTGGAGTTTAATCTCCGGGGCAGCTGTCAGTCTTATTTACAGCACACGCCTCAGGGAGTAGCTGCAGGGGAAAGGAGGAATGAATGCAAACAAACATCTGGGAGTTGCTCCGGGGCACCTTGGGGTGTCTGCCAAACTCCTTTCCTTCCCTCATTTGTTCCAAAAAAACAAAGACCAAGACCAAGAATCGACTTGGAGAGGAGGGAAGGGAAGGAAGAGGGTAAAGCAGAAAACGGGGGACAGCAGCATAGACTTGGACAGCTTCTACAGCATTAAAGGACGAGCCAGAAGAATCCTTAATGTGCCAGGCTGATTATAAGTATTCATAAAATAAACATGTTTTTAAATATTTAGCAAGTGTGAGTAAAATCTTACAACAAAGAGGTGTGTGTGTTTGTACGCGGCAGCCATCTAGTAGCAGCTTCTTTCTTTTAACCAGGGATGAGAACAGATTAACCAACTAGTCAGTTAATCTCTGTGACACAATGACAGTTGAAAGTCAGCTAAACTAAAGCCAAATTTAACCAAAAGTTAAATTTAGAATTGTTTAATCGCTTATAAATATCAATAAACAAATCGAAAATCTAAATTCCCCAAAAAATCTTAACTCGAGGTCCACTTGCTTGCATTTTGCAGAACTTTTAATCCCATCTCGGTGTCTCTTAAAGGGGTTATTTGGATTATTTGATGTGTTTACTTTGCTGTTGGACAGCCTTTATCGATGGGAAACCGCTGTTTTATAAGCCAAGTATCACTTTCTCCAAACTAACCAAACTCCATGGGTGAAATTAGTGATTTTACCTCACAGAACACGGGAGTTGCTGGTCGACCGCGGCCTCGATCAGTGAGTTTGTTTGTGTTGTTGTGTGACTTTAGTGTTTTCAATGGATAATTCAGATTCACTGAAGTCACACGATGACGCAAACAAACTCACCGATCAAGGCAGCAGCAGACCAGCAACACTGGTGGTCTGTGAGGTAAAATTACTGATTTCGCCTGTGGAGTTCGGTGGGTTTGGAGGTGGCTGATTTGACGGCGTTTTCCTGTCCGAAAAGGCGGTCTGACCGCAAAGTAAAGCGGCAAAATTCCCTTTAAAGTTTAAAACTCAATGAATGAGATGCTGCTGAAAGCTCAGAATAAAAGGCAACAAGTGGACCTCGCGTTACAGATTTTTTTGTCAAGCTACTGTACAGCCTCCAAAGTCAAGACTGAACTTTCACGCTCACACGTCCAACGTTCATATGACTTACCGGCAAAAATATCACCTGGACGGCAGAGGGGTTGCACGTTACAGTGCTGTCAATCAAGCCAAACGGCACCTTCCTCTGTGCAGACTAGTGATTTTATCAGGACATAACATTACTGTACATGAGGAGTGTCCTGAAAAAAAACTCTCATTTCCCTCTGTGAGTCTGTTAATGTGTGTGGGAGAGACTAAAAGAGACTGTGTAGCTACCTGACACCCAGCCAGCACACTAATTAACTTCCTTATAACTTATTTGTGCATAGCTGGGTTTTCATTTTCTGGAAATAAATGTGCATTAGATGGCATAAATTAAGAGGTTAATTTTTAAGCAAATTTACCGAGGCGGTTGTGTAATGAATGCTAATAGAGATGCAAAACAATTTGTTATAAAGCCCAGAAGTTGCTCAGGAGTATTTTTTTAAAATGTTCTTTCTATAACAGCTGTGAGCTCTCCTGCCTGCTCTCACCTAAAACACCTTGTTCACAACTGAATGTGTCACAGCGTCATCTCACAACACAATGTCACCCTCAGAGGAGTCGCATATTAAATGTGATGGATGATGTTTTCAATGGTTTCATTTTGTTAGAGAGAGATAAAAAAAAAAGTCAGAAACTCAGTAAAACAAACAGAACAAAACTTTCAGGAACAAAGTCAAAACGGAAAGGAGATTAAGCAAAAAAACAGTTGGAAGAAATGGACGAGCTACATCTAATCATTTACACATCGTTTGGTATTGTTGACTAAAATTTAATGTATGTTGTTGTCTTTGTTAACAGTGCTTTTTTGTTGAGAGTTAGATAAGAAGATTGAAAGTATGAAGCTACAGCTGGGCGGTAATTACCTTGGCCTAGCATAAAGATTGGCAGCAGGGGGAAACAGCTAGCTTGGCTCTCTCTCTCGCTAAAGTTAAAAAATATATCTGTTAGCACCTATGTAGCTCATTTGTATGATCCATACGGACGAAACAGCTAAGAAACAATGACATTTTGTGGCTTTAGAGGGAGTTACGTTCAGCAACGTGAGCTTTTTTTTTAAGCTAACAACAGGTGCTGCCGTGTTTCAGGTTCTAAGTTGTATAAACATGTGAAATCTTACAACATGTTATCATTTCTCTACTTCCTGATTGATCATCAATTCAAATTATAATAGAAAGCAAAAATCCAGAGAGACATGGAGCCATATTTCAAGGTAAAACTACATATTTGATAACCCATTAGCTAGTGTTACCTAACGTTAGCTTCCAACCGCTTCTTAGCTAAGATTAACATTTGATGACAAGAAACAATCGGATGAATGAATGAATGAATTCTTCAGTTGATATTTCAGAATTAGTTCTTTCCTAATGTGTCTTGTAACACCATCAAACTGTAACGTTAGCTAGGAGATGGTTAATGCTAACATAAGCTGTTGTCAAATGGTAGCTAATAGGCTGTCAAATATGTTGCTTTAGCTTGAAATATGGCCTCAAGTCCCTCTAGATTTTTACTAGCCATTGTCTTTTCACTTGTCGATCAATCGGGAGTCAGTGACATGATAACGTTTTGTTAGATTTTGTATTTTTATACAACTTACAACCTGGACCACAGCAGAACAACATTATTCTTTTGATAACAGCATTTGAGCTTCCCGCCTTGAGAGGAAAATGGCCGCCGTGTGAATATGGTGACTGCTTGTGTACAGAAATTGTAACGTAGTGAGAGCCAGGTTAGCTGGTTCCCCCTGCTTACAGTTTTTAAGCTAAGCTAAGCTAAGCTAAGCTAAGCTAAGCTAATCACCTCTCAGTTCTAGCTCCATACTTAACGCACAAACATGAGAGTGGTTTTCATATTTTCAATGGCCTCTGGGGAAAAAAGTGAAGCATGTTTCCCAAAGTTTCAACTACTCCTTGAAGAAAATATGTCAAATATAAATAACCCGACATGTATGATGTATGTTTGTGTGCAGCGTCCTCCTAACCTGATAATTCGCCATCTCGATCAGCTGCTCCATGTCTTTATCTGGGTGCCTCTGCTTCAGCTCCTTCAGCGTCCTCGCCATGTCCCTCCTGGCCTCGTCCTCCTCGTCCTTCGCTCCTCCCTCCTCCATCATCCCTCCGTCCATCCCACTGTGACAGTTCAACGCCATCTGTCCGTCCAGCTCCAGCATGTCCATCTTGGTGAACCCCCCAGGACCCAGCGCCCCTCCTCCTCCGTCCAGACCTCCTAACCCTCCGTCCGCCCCTCCCTCCGTCTCAATGATGATGCCGCGGTTCTTGTCGGCGCGGTAGCGTTTGCGGACGTACTTGTAGAAGAGGAGGCGACGGTCGGCCACCCAGGCCTGGACCACGCAGAGGGGGAAGAAGAGGAAGGTCAGAACCGCCTCCCACACCTGGAGAACAGTGGAGAACAGAGGAGAACAACTGTTAACAGCTCCGTCTTCATTCTTCCTTCCTTTTCTCTTTCCTTCACATCCTTCTTTTGCCCAAACTTAACAGGTACAACAGGGAAAAAAGGGTTCTTCAGCTTGCCCCACAAGGGGAGAACCCTTTTTGGTTCCTGATAGAACCTTTCACAGGTTCCACTTGGAACCCTTTCAGACAATTCGACTTAGAACCCAACCAAAGGGTCAAAACTAGAACCATCTGTGAAAGGGTCCACCCAGAACTCCCTATGGGAGGTTCTAAAGGAGAGCCTTTCTATGGTACGATGGTTCCACCCAGAACCCTCTCTGAAGGCTCTATCCAGAACCTTTTCACCTTCTAAAGGTGCTAACATGAATCCACCCAGAGGGTTCTAACAAGAACCCTTTTGTATTCCAAGTGTTTTATTTAGAATCTATCCAGTGGGGTTCTAACGAGAACCCTTTTGGATTCCAAAGATTTTATCTAGAATCTATCCAGTGGGGTTCTAACAAGAACCCTTTTGAATTCCAAGGCTTTAATCTACAATCTATCCAAGGGGTTCTTGCAAGGAACCCTTCTCTATTCCAAGGGTTTTATCTAGAATCTATCCAGGCGGTTCTACCAAGAACCCTTCTCTATTCCAAAGGTTTTATCTAGAATCTACCCAGGGGTTCTACTGAGAACCTTTTCATATTCCAAGGGTTTTATATAGAATGCACCAAGGGGGTTCTATTGAGAACCTTTTAATATTTCAAGGTTTTCATCTAGGGCCAGGAACTTCTACTGAGAACCCGTTTATATTCCAAGGGTTTTGTCTACAAACCACCCAGGAGGTTCTACCTTTTATATTAAGGTACAAAGAGAGTTCTTTAAAGATTTCAATAGTCCTTGAAGAACCCTTCTTCTTAATAGAACCCTTACTCTTACAAAGAACCCTTAGCAAACCCTTTCTTAAAAAAAAGTTTCTTAAGAAGTACATAGTTCTGGGTAGAACCTCAGCTCTTTTGGAACCCTCATTTCTTTGAGTGGAACGTGTCTGTCTGTGCTCACCTCCACCTCTCCAGGGGAGAACACACTCAGAATCAGGTAAAGCCAGATGTAGGCGAAGATACTCCAGGCCGCCGTGACGAAAAACACGCGCAGGTGTTTGATTTTTCTCGTTTCTCCGTCGGGAACCACGTACACGCACAGGGCGATGATGATGAACATGTTGAAGGCGGCGCTGCCCACGATGGTGCTGGGACCCAGAGAGCCGGCCTCGAAATCGTGGCCACACACCTATAGGCGGGGTGAAAATCAGATTACCGTGTTCCCATTACGTTCTGTATCAGTTAATCTAATGTGTAACCACCCGACTCATATTGTGCTCACCTCAATAACGGACAGCAGGATCTCAGGGGCGCTAGAACCCAAGGCCATTAAAGTGAGATTAGAAACGGTCTCATTCCAGATCCTGACCGTGGCTGTGGTGGTCTCACCGTTCGGCCTCTTTATTGTGATTTCCTTCTCCTGGGAGGTTATGACCTGGATAGGAGAGGAGGGGAGGAGAAGGAAAGAAAAGGAGGTATGGGAAAGGAAAGGAAAGGAAAGGAAGGGAAGGGAAGAAAGAAAGGAGGGATGGGAAGGAAAGGAAAGGAAAAGAGAGGAGAGGAGAGGAGAGGAGAGGAGAAGAGAGGAGGAAAAGAAAGGAAAGGAATGGAAAGGAAGGAGGGATGGGAAGGAAAGGAAAGGAAAAGAGGAAAGGGAAGGGAAGGAAGGAAGGAGGGATAGGAAGGAAAGGAAAAGAAAGGAAAGGAAGGGAAGGAAGGAGGGATGGGAAGGAAAGGAAAGGAAAGGAAAGGAAAAGAGGGAAGGAAGGAGGGATAGGAAGGAAAGGAAAGGAAAAGAAAGGAAAGGGAACGAAGGAGGGATGGGAAGGGAAGGGAAGGAAAGGAAAGGTAACGAAAGAAAAGGAAAGGAAAGAAAATGAATGGAAAGGAAAGGAAGCACCAAAGGGCAAAAGGAAAACCAAATGAAAGCAAATGAAAGGAAAGGAAGAAAAGAAAGGGAGCGATCAAAGGGCAATAGGAAAGGAAAGGAAAGGAAAAGTGATGAGGCAAGTGAAGGAGAAAAGAGAAAGAAAGGAAATGAATGAAAGGAAGAATTATGTTGTTTGTGTCTGTGCGTGTTGTCAAACAACTCATATTAAATCAGATTCACTGTGTTTCTCCAAACTGGTGAAAACTGATACGAGGATAAAAACCTCAATTCCAAAAATAATGAAATCATGTAATAAAATGAGGAGAAACTCATAATGGAACCTTGCCCACCTCTATAGAGGACATGAATCGGTCCGCGATGATGCTCATGCCCAGGAACATGTAGATGAGCGCTACGAAGTAAACGATGGCCCGTGCCACTTTGTCCCCTACGGAGGGGTTCTGCGGGTTCCACACGGGCAGCACCACTCCTGAAACAAAAATGAAACAGATCGTCAGACACAGTTTTGCTGCAGAGGATCACAAGGGAAAAAATTTGGTTGCAACAGTTTTGTGTAATCACTAATCTGTCTGTCTAATCTTCTTCATCCTCAAAGCTCAGTGGCAGAACAACCTGATTAAGGATTATAATAAATGGAAGATTTTCCATATCGCGTTTGTCCCACTAGAACTTATTGAAATGGATCAATGTGCTTCAGTTTCAAGGCAGAAAATTACCACTACGAGGTGATAATTCATCACTGGTGCGTTTGGCTTAGAGTGGGGGGGGGGGTCGCGTTCTTATGGTGCGGCGTTCTTGATGTGGGTTTGTTATGAATATTCTGCTGACGGTGTTCAGCTTTAAGTGCTGCACTTGCACCTGGAAACTGGCAAATAAGTCTCTTTGCTGCTGTTTGCAGAGCCTCTGGACGGGTCACACGGAGTGAGCTGCCAGAATAAACTGCAAGAAACACCAGGAGGTTGAGATATTTTAGGAATTAAGAAGTTCTTACACTGAAACAGTGATTCTCAACCTTTTCAAGTCACGACCCTGAACGTTTTTTTTCAAAAGTTAAGAGTTTGAGTTTGATTCAAAACTGAAAAAAGTTGCCTTGAAATTTTGAGTTGTCTCAATTTTTTAGGTTTTCTTGATGAGCAGAAATAAAAACAAAGAGATGACCCGTTAACTCACTAAAAAATGCATTTATTTCTGTGTCACGTGTCAAACATGATATAAGGTGATGTGGAAATGTTCATTAATGCACAAATGAACTTTTCCAAAGTTTTATTGATATGGCCTGTTGAGAATTGAGTCGCGATTGTTTGGCGTTTTTAAAAAAGTGGATCCCCAGAGGAAAAACAAGTTTGGGAAAACTCTGCTCTATAGAATCTGTTCTAGGGAAAATTAAATCTCAGGTGCAGGTGATGTAATGCAAAAACCATCCCCGGTCTAAAATACGTCCTCATTTCCCATCATGCTTAGTGCTGGACTGACTAGATTGGTAAGTTTGCTACTTTATGTTACAAAATGCAAATGTTTGTATTCGTTAGTGTTTGTGTCTGTTCATAACCTGTCTCTTATACACATCTAGATGTGTATAAGAGACAGCCTCTATAGAGGACATGAATCGGTCCGCGATGATGCTCATGCCCAGGAACATGTAGATGAGCGCTACGAAGTAAACGATGGCCCGTGCCACTTTGTCCCCTACGGAGGGGTTCTGCGGGTTCCACACGGGCAGCACCACTCCTGAAACAAAAATGAAACAGATCGTCAGACACAGTTTTGCTGCAGAGGATCACAAGGGAAAAAATTTGGTTGCAACAGTTTTGTGTAATCACTAATCTGTCTGTCTAATCTTCTTCATCCTCAAAGCTCAGTGGCAGAACAACCTGATTAAGGATTATAATAAATGGAAGATTTTCCATATCGCGTTTGTCCCACTAGAACTTATTGAAATGGATCAATGTGCTTCAGTTTCAAGGCAGAAAATTACCACTACGAGGTGATAATTCATCACCGGTGCGTTTGGCTTAGAGTGGGGGGGGTCGCGTTCTTATGGTGCGGCGTTCTTGATGTGGGTTTGTTATGAATATTCTGCTGACGGTGTTCAGCTTTAACTGCTGCACTTGCACCTGGAAACTGGCAAATAAGTCTCTTTGCTGCCGTTTGCAGAGCCTCTGGACGGGTCACACGGAGTGAGCTGCCAGAATAAACTGCAAGAAACACCAGGAGGTTGAGATATTTTAGGAATTAAGAAGTTCTTACACTGAAACAGTGATTCTCAACCTTTTCGATTCACGACCCTGAACCTTTTTTGTCAAAAGTTAAGAGTTTGAGTTTGATTCAAAACTGAAAAAAATTGCCTTGAAATTTTGAGTTGTCTCAATTTTTTAGGTTTTCTTGATGAGAAGAAATAAAAACAAAGAGATGACCTGTTAACTCACTAAAAAATGCATTTATTTCTGTGTCACGTGTCAAACATGATATAAGGTGATGTGGAAATGGCGTAAAAATGGTCAGAAATGTTCATTAATGCACAAATGAACTTTTCCAAAGTTTTATTGATATGGCCTGTTGAGAATTGAGTCGCGATTGTTTGGCGTTTTTAAAAAAGTGGATCCCCAGAGGAAAAACAAGTTTGGGAAAACTCTGCTCTATAGAATCTTTTCTAGGGAAAATTAAATCTCTGGTGCAGGTGATGTGATGCAAAAACCATCCCCGGTCTAAAATACGTCCTCATTTCCCATCATGCTTAGTGCTGGACTGACTAGATTGGTAAGTTTGCTACTTTATGTTACAAAATGCAAATGTTTGTATTCGTTAGTGTTTGTGTCTGTTCATAACATGCTGGTTTATGTTGGTAATCAACATTTTTGTGCTGGTTTATAGTTTTAACCATTAGAAAAAGGGACTGTTACATTTAGACCAGCTGAATTTTGCATATTTTTGAGTGAAGCTTGTGTTGAATGTCTTTCAGTGGCTGTTGTCACTTTTTCCTCCACAACAAAATCTTGCAACTCCCGCTGGGAACGACTGCACTATACAAGAATATACAAGAAAGAAATGTATAAGAGTATGTTACTATATGATGTGATAAAGACAAATATTATAGTAAATCACCATAAGAATATCATAGAATAGAGCTTTGTCCTCCCCAGCATAAAAATCGGCTGAAGATAAAGTTAATATAGTGATTTTTCATTCCTCTATACATCCTGGATATATAGAGCAGCCACGAAAACTGGTCATTAAATCTGCAGGATATTAGAGCTGAAAAAAATCATAAATATATTAATGTAGTCAAGCCATATAATTTAATGCATCTGCTGCCTTCATTAGACGTAATTGATCAAGAATTTCATTCTTAATTGTTTCCTACAAAAGAGGAAATTGAATAGATTGAATAAGTCGCTTCAGAGATGAAAAACTGTGGATGAACGTGGAGGAAATATTTAATATTTTCCCTTTGAATTAGCTTGTATGTTGTGTTTTTGTCTGAACTTTACTGATCAGAAACATCAGTGTGAAAAAGGCTCCTGATATCAGTATCATGGATTAACCAAACGAGAGAGAGAGAGGCTTAACTCTTTCCCTCGTTTACCCCTTTCAAAGAGCTAAAGAGTTAAGAACAGACGAGAAGAGTCCACTGAGATTCAATTCCCGTCTGTCCCGCTGGACTCAACGCAAATCTGCAGGATTTCAACCGCTGGTTTATGAAGAACAAACACCATGTGAACCGATCGGACAGCGTGTTCATTGGTGTTGCCATGGATACACATCATACAAGGTATGGTGGCTCGTAATGACCAAACAGGCCAAATGATCTACAAAAATCTGCATTATCACTGACAGGTTTATGTTTTATTTTGAAAGAGTTAGTCTACTAACTTCCTGTCTTTGTTCTTTTCCCGCCTTTTTTGACCATTAGTTTCACCTGTATTAAAGTTATCTTGTGTATTAAGTTCTATTGTTTCTCTGTTTCTGTGTCTTCGTCTGGATTTCTGTTTAGTTTGTTGGACTTTTTATGGTTTCTGGATTTCCTGCCTGCCACTTTGGATTTTTTTTGTTCTGCCTTTTGGGCTGTTCTCTGGTTTGGACGTGACCCCCTCTGACCAAAGTCTGAGCTGTTTTGTCACTTTAGCTTCAGTCTGTGTTGTCTACATTTTGGGTCCCTCCTTTGTTTTTGCTACTTTGTGTGACAGACGGTGACAAGAGAAGCAAATTCTACACCAAAAAAAAGGAATATATCTCTTAATTTTACTTTGAAAATCACGGCATTAGAGGACTACATTAGGTTCAGGATCCCAAAGGTTCCCGCAGGACTGAACACAACTCTGGAGGGAACAGGAACACACACACTGAGGGAGCTGACAGTAACGGTCAGAAATCCAGAGAGAACAGGATTAAGAAATCTGCCTCTAGTACAGACATTTATCCTCCACTCTTAGAAATAAAGGTTCTGTCTAGAGCCATTGAGGGTTCTTTTATAAAGGCTCCACTTGGTTCTTTTCGAACCCAACGTAAAGGGTTATAGCTAGAACCATCTGTGAAAGGTTTCACCCGGAACTCCCAAGAGATGTGTTCTACGGATGACCCGTCTATGTTGTAATGGTTCCATCCAGAACCCTCTCTGGGGGTTCTATGCAGAATCTTTCCACCCTGTAAGGGTGCTAACACAAACCATTTTAAACTAAAAGGGTTTAATCTAGAACCACTCGGGGGGTTCCAGCAAGAACCTTATGTACAGTTTACATATGACAAGGGTTTCATCTAGAAACACTGGGGGGGTTCTACCCAAGAACCCTATGTATTTTATCTAGAACCCACTTAGGGGTTTGTATCGGAAATCCTTTTTATATTTCAAGGGTTTCATCTAGAACCTGTTCAGGGAGTTCTACCAAGAACCCTGCATATATAACAGGGGTTTCTATTGAGAACCCTTTTTATATTACGGGGGTTTCATCTAGAACCCACTCAGGGGGATTCTACCAAGAACCCTATATATATATATATATAACAAGGGTTTTATCTAGAACTCACTTAGGGGTTTGTATCGAGAACCCTTTTTATATTACGGGGTTTCATCGAATTGCCGTTTTACCAAGAACCCTTTTATATTCCAAGAGTTTTATCTAGAACCCACCAAGGGGGTTCAACCAAGAACCCTTTTATATCATGGTACAAAGAACCCCTGACAGAAGAGTTCTTCAAGGATCTCAACAATCCTTGAAGACCACTTTCTTCCAAGAAGGGTTCTTTAGATGAAAAAGGTTCTTAATGGAACCTTAGTCTTACAAAGAACCTTTTCTTCAAAAAAAAGGGTCCTTCACCAGCAAATGCTTCTGAGTAGAACCTCGGCATGTCACGAAGAACCCTTTTGGAACCCTTATTTCTCAGAGTGTACGACATCTTGTTAATCCCTCTCTCTGTAAGCACTGAGCTGCAGTGTTCTCTCCGATAGAACCGAGCCCACCTTCCTGACAGGGGTCTCCACTCGCGGAGCAGTTCTTCTCGGACGCGCTTGCGTGGACCGACCCAGGACACGACAGGAGGAGCAGGCAGGAGAGGAGGAAGAAGAGGAGGGATGAAGAGAGGCGGGGCAGAGGGGGCGGAGCCACAGACGTGGCTGCTGGAGCCATTTCTGCTGCTGCTGCTGCTGCTGCTGCCGGGACTTCACTGGACTCTACTGAGTTCTACTGGGTCTGCACGGCGTGGAGGGACGTCCAAATCCTTAAAGGAAGACAGAGAAAGATGGAGGAATCGTTAGTGAACTCTCTCATGGTGGCTTTAATCGTGTTCACTATAAAAACACCTTCTGCTGCTTTTAAATCAGCTCAAGTGCCTTTAATTAAAGCACATAGAACAGGTTGAGGAAGAACGTCCCCGAGCTTTCGCCAAAACCTTATATCTACGCCCGCGAGTCAACATCCGTCACTTTTAGTAGAATTCAATAGAGCATGGTTGCGGAGTACTTTACTGTGGATTAAAAACGGATCATATGATATAAAAAGCAATAAAAGCAGTAATGAAAGGTCATTACAGGAGGAAAAACTGAGAAATGCTGTAAACGGCGATAGGCTTGTAGCCGGCATCTGTGATAAAGTTAAAATAATAAAGTCTATAATAGAGCTGCAGTAGATGCAGCCGGTCTGAGCTCCTCAGGAGAGCGAATGAAAAGAAATCAATCAGCTCCTGTTTTTTAATCTGGACTGTAGAACAGTCGATAGGAGCGTAGTTTTCAGCCCGGACCACACAGCAGAACGGCGAGAGTGGACCTGAAGAACTTTAGGATTGTTTCTGATTTATACTTTATGATTGAAATCTTCCAGAGCAGCAAAACTGGATATGAACTGGCTCATATTAAGGCCGGCTTTGTGCCGTTCCTTAAATAAGAGCAGAAAACCTTAACAACTCCTTAACAATATATAATATTAACAAGTTTTGTGCATTTTCCCCTAACAGGTAGTTGAAATGACTAACAATCAATTAGTCATCAATAATTAATAATGTTTTAATTATTCAACAAATGCTAGAAATAAAACTAGGCGCGATTATTCTTATTTCTTTTATTGAATAATATGTTTTTAACTGGTACAGTAAAGTTTTTTAACAATGATTAATTGATTAATGACTTATCGTTAACATCCCTCATGTGGGTGTAATGACTAAGCAGGTGAAGACAAATAACAGAACAGCTGGAAAAAAAACAAAAAAACAGGAAATGACAAAACGATATCTAGAATCACAACATCTCGTTTCATATCACGATACGATATAATATCGATATATTGCCAAGAACCAGCTCCAATACAGTTTTTCACAACCGCAAAAACACTAAACCCCCACTCTCTTCACTCTTTTGGCAAAACTCTAAACACAGTTTTACTCGCTAAGACACAACGCAACTGTCGTTATTTACACACAACGACTCAAAACTCTTCACACTTGTTTCTAATGATGTGAATTACAGTTTTTCACAATTACACACCAATTTAACACAGCAAAACTGGAACTTTAAATGCAAAACACTGCACACAGTTATCCACTGAGGCACAACATTCAAAATTACAGTAAAATGTCAGCAATGCCGAGCTTTATTTACCAATATTTACTACCAATAACCAGCGTTTCATACAGTAAATACCTGAGAGAATGTGGCTTGTAGGATGCTGATGAATCCGTCATCTGTATTACTTGAAGTAGTTCATATGTTCTGTACTAAGCATTTCTTTCTGAAAATTCAAAATGCATGTGAACATATTAAAACGTTTTCCGTCCTCAGTTAGTGTTTATATTCTGACTGGCTGCGTCTCTGATCTGACAGCAGTGTTTGATTCACAGGAGAGTCACAGGTTTTGTGACTGTAGTTTGAATATTTGGTTTTGTGTTCAGAGTTTTGAGAAAACGGTGGCAGGTACAGCTGAGCAACCTCGGTCAACAATCAATCGAACAGTGATTTTTGCTTTTGCTGATCAACAAAAAGCTGCACATGATTCTAACTATTCTCGATTATTGCGACACCCTTTACTCAGGTCTCAGCTGGGCCTCCATCCACCTCCAACCGTCTCCAGCTGAGCTGCTGTTGGACGGGACTCAAACACACGGGATCGTATCACCCCCCCGTACGCTCGCTGGCCTCCCTGTAAGATTTCAAAATTGATTTAAAAATCTTATTGCTCACTTGTAAAGCCTTATAGGGCCTCGCTCCTGAATACATTTCTGATTTATTGACCTGGTACGCGCCACTTCAACCACCGAGAACCACCGACGGAGCCCGGCTGGTTCCTCCCAGGTCACGGTTTATGACAAAGGATGATGGGATTTTTTTTCTTCACATTATGAAACTCTCCCTAAAGTCCCTGTGGCTTCTTCTAAAATATCTTCTTAAAACTTTTCTCCTTGTAAAAGTTTTTTTTTGGAAATGCTTGATATATCTTTCCAGTGAGACTGTTTTATTCTTATTTATTTACTTACTTGTTTTACTGTTTTTACTCTCCACCTCTGTGCTCATGTTCCTGGTCTTATTTTTTTTTATTTTATCTGCCTTGTCTGGTTTTATTTTCTTTCTAAAGCAGCTTTGATAAAAGGTGCTACACCCAGAGGGAAGGAAAAGCTCAAAAGAAGATTTTGTCTTTGTCTAGTCTGCCTCCCAGACATAAATTTGCTCAATTTAAGATCAATATGAGACCATTTTCTTTTTAAATTCGTCTTTTGAGAATCAGCCTTTGTTTCGTCTCAGTCTGAGACTAATTTGAGCCCAAATGAAGACTTAAAATGTCCTCTTTTTTTTGGTCTCGCTGCGCTGATCTTATATTTGTCTTAAATAATCAGCTCTTGAGATTAACAGTGAGTTCTAAAAGAAAACTCGGTTGTCTTAAATGAGATCTTAAATTCGTCTCAGGGGTCAAATTAAAGTCTTGTTGCTCCACACGGTGGACGAGGAGAAAACCTCCGAGCTCAGCAAAAGATCTCCCGCTTTAATTTTTATTTCTCTCCAAAGGGGTGTTTAGGAGAAAGAGTCGAGGCTTCAGTGAGCTCAGAATAAGAATTTCATTTATTTCTCATTATACAAATAGATGAGAAACTGTGAGAGACACAAATTTCCTCTGGGTATGAATGAAGTTTATTTTTATTATTATTACTATTAATTTAAAAAAGGATGTGAAGAAAAACTTGTGCTCTAGTCCCATGACCGGTTTGAAGAGTTCAGCACGTACTTTAAAAGAAATTATAAAATTATACTGTGAATATTAATGTCCACTGCTCTGAAAATACACACTCTGGAGTTTGAGTTCAGTCACTGCCTGCCAAACTCCATTAACATTTTTGCTCAGTTTAACTGTCATAAACATCTACTCCTTCTAAAAGATTATTAATGATTTGTTACGACTCATAAACAGACACTTAACTCATTCAGTGAATATTCGGCACTAATTTCAAACTGACGGGAATGTTAATTACAGAGGAGATTTTCTCGTTTTGACAGCATAAGATAGGTAATATGAAAAGAAAAATGGGGGGGAAATGATACAGACTAAAAGAAAAACAAATTATACACATATCCACACAAAATAATTATAATAAAATACACAAATGTCTAAAAAACTAATGTCAGTTCTTGGATTTTCTTTTTAAAAAAAGTGTTTACAGGGACTGAGTTGGGAGCTGATCTACATTTTTCTATGATATGGGTCCTAAATATTATCCAGAAAACTGGTCGAGACGTGTTTTAACACGGGGAATGTGAAGGTGAGTAGGAATGATGAAAAGCAGTTTTCTGAACAAACTGTGAACAAACGCACATATGTGAAGTCTATTAATGTCAAATACGGACAAAATATTCAGCTTACATGGTATGGCGATTTTAAGATTTAGTACAGTAAATATTTTACTTATTTCTCCTTTGAAAAATATAGTTGGGGCTGAATGTAGGTGCTGCCTGACAGGCGTCACTCAGGGCAAAACCTTCCCCAGCCTCTCTGCTGCTGCTGATGCTCATGAATGTCTTGGTGTGAAAGCACGGTGAAGGCCGAAGTGTTCAAACTTTGATGACTCTTTTAACTCAGGCTTATTCTCTCATGTGAGCAGTATGAACATATTTAGCACAAACTGCAGCG
>JAJHUR010136684.1:0-28168 GCA_027495735.1 Lutjanus campechanus
AAAAAAAAAAAAAAAAAATATATATATATATATATATATATATATATATATAAAATATGAGATAACTGAAATGTAATTTAAAATAAGCAGAGTCTTTCCTGTATTTTTGTTTAAATAACTTGCTACATAGTCATGATCAGGCAGGAACCTAAACTGTGAGTGGCTCCAAACTGGAACTATTACAAAGAGAAGTACACACAGATCAAGAGGAAAATATTTCAAGGAGCCGTGTTGAAAATGAAGTGGAGACAGTGACATGAGCACAAGTGCTTGTGGCTACTTAAGAAGCACCAGTGAAGTGTCCACAGCACCTGCAAGCACCAAATGGCAAAACAATAAGGAGATGCGAGTCGAGTTAGGTCAAATTTGGATTCAGTTGGAGGGGACTAAAACCTGCCTCTTGTGTGAGCTGTCCGTAACTGAACAGACTAGGTCTGCGCTGCTGTATTTTAATGTCACTCACAATGGTGGTGCTTGGAGAGATCAAAATCCTGAGGTGGTACGTGGTGTCAAAAGTTTGAGAAACACTGCAGTACTACAGAATTCTCAATGTTTTTTAATGTTTTTACATGTTTTCAACAGCTGTGTTCTGACATGTATAATGTATTCAAAAGAAAAAAATCCCCTTTTCCTTTACACACACCTGAATATTTCATAGCTCTGACCAAACCAAAATCTGACTGCCATCTGTGTTACAACAAAAACAAACAACAGTTCATTTAGTTTTTCTTGTTGAAGTCATCAAAAGACTTCAAAAATAAAGTGTGTTTTAGAGCATTTTGCAGAAGAATTCAAATTAAATGCTTTGACAAGCTGTCAAATCAGATGTTATTGTAGCCGATATTTACTGGCTAATATACACCAATGCCAATATAGACGTCACATGTTTTGCTGGCTCACAAAACTCTGATAAAACCGTCAAACTGTGCTGCTCAAATATGAATCAAGGTTCAATTACCGCATTGCCTATTTCTCACTTAGAAACATGTTAGTGGACTGTTTAGCTGTAATTTGAGAAAGTTTGCCACCAGGCCGCCATTTTTTTCCTACTTGAAAGCACACGAAGGACTGCACCAAATTGCATGCGTCACTCAGGGCTACGCCACGTTTCCTTGCTTTGATTGGTTGGGGGTCATGTTTTGTTGCCTTGACTGGTTGTAGGTTAAGCTTCATTGCTTAGATTGATTGTAGATCATGCTTCATTGCTTTGATTGGCTGTGGGTCATGTTCCATCGTTTCGATTGGCTGTGGGTCATGTTTTCTTGCTTTGAATAATTGTAAATCATGCTTCTTTGCTTTGATTGGTTGCAAGTCATGTTTCATTTCATTGATAAATTGTAGGTCATGTTTCCTCTCTTTTATTTGGTTTTAGGTCATGTTTCCTCTCTTTGATTGGTTGTAGGTCATGTTTTGTTGCTTTGATTGGTTGCAGGTCTATCCGATTGCATTCAGAGGCACACTAATGTGAATGTGATGCCAGGCTGTGTTCATTTACCATTTTTTCAAGTGAAAATTCCTAAAACAACATTGTCAAATCCACAGTTAGTGTGGTCAGCAGCTTGGACAGCCAGTAATGGTCAGCTGGCAGGAAACTTGCTAACAGACCACGCTAGCGGCTGTCGTAGCTCCGCTAACCCTGTTGGTTAAAAGACTTTCGCCTCGTGGGTTGTAGCGGTCCATAAAGACTTCCTTGAAAGTTCTCTTAACTCCAAAGAGTAAAAGCAGCTTGCAGATGAGGTTTGCTACATTATAGAAAATGTTTAAGCACAGGATCATGACTCATGATGTACTGAGAATGCATAACAAATTTCTATCTACTTTCTTGCAGATTGCTTGGTAAAATGCCCTCTTCTCACTCCTCTCTGGGTGAGCTGGGTCATGAGCGGAATGAATAAATGCATCAACATTTACGCCGTGTTCCTTATTTGCTGAGAAATGCCTTTATGAGGCAATTGCAGATCAATAAGTACTCTGCCACGCTACCTACGGGACAGCTTACGGGCAGGTCTGGGAGATTTCTGTTATATATGGACATGCTAAATGTCAGTCATGCTTCCCCAGCTCTCCAAGGCCATTATGAGCATTTGCTCGGCACTATTTATAGAGAGCCTCAGCATGTTTAGTCATGAAACACCTGACCCTTCAAATCAGAGCCCACTCAGTTGAGCAATGGAAACTTGCTTGTATCATAATTTTTTGACCTCCATAGCAGCAGCACAGGCATATGGCGAGTGAAATTTTTAAATGAGGCAAGAAAAATGTTAATTTTAAAAATGTGTCCTTGTAACCTTCACCTTTATCTCTCATCAGCCTTTCATCATATTCCACGTCCCTCTTTCAAATATGCCTTTTTCTCCCTGAAGGTCCTCCTGTAGCTCCTGGCACTGCTCTTTCACAGTTACAAGTCGAGGCTGCAGCAGACACACACACACACACACACACACACACACACACACACACACACACACGCACACACACGCACACACACACACAGAGGAGTGTGTTTGTGTCTCTACCACTGACTTAACCCACAGGTTTGGACCTGAACATCCCTATGTTCACTTTTCTCAGCGACCCCACTGTGCCGAGTAAACTTCACAGACAAGGAACAGAGATGGAGGGCACTTACCACTTGCACACACTCAAAAGAGAGCCTCCTTTGCTTTTAGCTTGATTCAAATCCTGTTCACTCATAAAATTATTTAAAACATGCTCTTGGCATTTTAACACCCACTTTCAATTTGAATGGGACTACTTTTTTCTGTGGAAATGAATGGCGATGATAAAACTTGCATATTATCACAACAACTCAAATGTGCTTTTTTCTGAGGCTTGCATGAAAAATCTATGAAAAGCAAAGTTACTTAGACTGAAATCACAATTCGCTGCAGATGCATTGCTATGGGTTTGTAATCACCCTGCCGCTGTTTTTTTCTGCCTACAAAGGCAAAATGGCATTTAATTGCTATTGCAAATGTACATCTGTGTGACTGTGAATACAAATGAGAAGTGCTAGGCCTCTTGTTCTCATGGTAACACAAGTAGGATATGATGTGCTGATTGACCTTGGGGTGCGGAGTTTCCTTTTCCACACGATTTTAGCAGCGAAGTAAGTCTCTGGGTGGCTGCATGGCAACGGATTTGATGTGGTGATAGCAACCTGTCAGATGTTGCTGCTCATTTTCTCTGCATGCATGTGTATTTGAAGAAGTTTATTTAAAGACAAAACAAATCTTTGAGACAAAGGCGATCGCATTCATCTCATTCACGGCTCTTATCTTTTTAGGAAATGAGCGCGACCACTGAGGTGATCATTGTGTAATGTTTCAATTTACACAGGCGACGCATTACAATGACACATGGATGTGCGTGTGTTGTCATGGAGGTGCGTCAGCAGGCCTGTGGGGGGCACTCCAGCACTTTCACCGCTCTCTTTCCCCCCATCTCTGCTGTTTCTCAGCTTTCCCTCCCCATTTTCTGTCTTCCTTTTGTTCTGTGACTCTATCACTCCTCACTCTTCCTCTCCCTCGTTCTCGTACTAATGCGCTCTCTCATCACTGCTTCTCCTCTTTGCTCTCTCTCTCACACACACACCCTCTCTGCTCAAGTTCTTCCTCCTCTCACTCCAACATTTCACTTTTGGTGGACACCCATTTTCTCTCCTTCACTCCCCTCTTTCTTCTCCGTCCCTCCTGCTCATTTCTGTTCTGTCTGTCTGCCACTTTCCGTGCTGGATTTTTAATCGATACCGAACCCTCCTCCGCCTTCACATCCACATGAAATAAAATGTACACACATTAGCAGCAAGGCATAAGTGGCTTGACCTTCTTCCTGTTGCACCTCTTTCTCATTCATTGCATTCCCACATTGCAGCGGGGTATAATTAGTATGGCTATCCATACAGGAGCATTATCAGGTTGCTGTTAGATGGGGAGGAAAAAAAAAAATAATGGGAGTCTGATGACACAGGACATTTTTTTCCCTGCGATTTCCCAGCCAGCAGAAAGTGAGTTTGACGTCAGCTCATCAGTCATTCCACAGATTCTTGTTCATTCAACGTGTTTAATCCTTGGGCAGCACCAAAAAGATAACCGGCCATCAAATTAAGGGAATACATTTATGTTAAGTTGTCAGAAATAAGAAATGTGCTCTGTTTTGGGAGATATTAGAGAGGAGCTCCTTGATCTGATCTTTCCCCGAGTGAATCCACCTAGGACAAGAAAAGGACGGAAATGTTTAATCATTTTTTGCCTTTGTTTTAAATCATTTGCAGATTCACAAACAATTGCCCAGCCAGTTAATCTTGTTGGAGCCCGAGGCTTAAAAGTGTCTTCTCAAGTAGACAGATATTTATCTAAAAAATGTCACCGTGCCAAGTGTATTCATTCATGCCAGGAGTTGTAATCGAGTTGACAACATCTGCACTCCAGGGATTAAGTGAAAGAACAGCAAAACGTTGCGATAGATCGAGCAAATCATATTCAATCACTCTGCCTGGGGATAAATAGAGCCACTTCAAAGTTTGATGTGACTTTCTTTTGTGCAAGCAAACTGTCAACTATACCTACAGTACCCAATTTATTTCATTAAAACATTATTGATTTCTTCTTTGTCACAAATTATAATAAAACGCAGGCCATGTCAAGAGATAGTAATTAATGATTAGCCCTCATATGTATTACTTTGTCTGGAAATGACTGATGGCAGCTTGATGGCTGATGGCCATGACCTTGACGGGGGAAATTACCACCGAGGGGGCACACCAAGGAGATAGGTTGCATGAAGCAGCCATTTCTTAATGACTGAGTTATATCATATCACTTTCATAGCTTATGGCTTCATGCCCCGAGAACACACAGATAATTAATTTTAAACCACTTCTCCACGTTAATTTCAGCAGGGTCCACGGACCAACACAAATTTCCACATTTTAAAATATGTAGATGTGAATTATTAATCAATTATAGGTTAATTGCCATTAATAATTCAATAAAAAATATATTAACTGACAACACAGGCGTGCTGTAAACTGTCAGAAAATGTACTGCAGTCTTCAGTCTGTTTAATGAGATGGAGTTACACTGACTGTAAGGGATGAAAGGTCAGATCCATTATTGTCTTTTATTTATTTATTAATTAAAGTTTCTTTATCATTCTGTAGCTACCCAGCAGTTTCTTGATGTATTTAAATCTGAACACTCAAATTTTGTTTATGTATGTTTTATCGTCAAACCCCTTTAAAAACATTTCCCCACGTGACCTGAGGTAGGTTTCTCCATGATGATGTTGCTACATATGAAGCCCCTCGCTTGAGGGAGGGGACGGCTTCATCACTGGAACCTACATCACAGCTTTTTGCTAACAACTGAGCGCAAGTTCTTCCAGTGCCTTCCAAAAAACATGCACCTGGTTAAAGTTGCCCAAGCAACAGTTTTTTTGCCCTCTTTGACTGAACTGCCTCTGTGGAGAAAAAAAAAGTTTTATTTTTTCTGCTGTGACAGCCCTCCCAAAAAAAAGTGAAGTGATGCTCTAACCCCCCTGTCATTTGATACTGTCCCACTGAAATCTGGTGTAGGTGACATTGTGTGAGTGGGTCTGTTGAAGTTGTGGAAATGCGACACATTCTCATCCCAGCACGACGATTACGACGCCCCTCCTCGTCTCATACTGATGCGCAAGCTACTCTTTAGCAGCATTATGAGACATTGTTAGAAAGCCTTTTAAACATGTGATTAAAGTTGTGAAACAGTTGTAGTTTGTGTAGGTTTAGGGATAAGTTTGGGGTCACATAAGATGCAGTGTTCTATGTGATTTTCACATAGAACATGAACCCCGGTCTCCTGGGTGAAAGTCCTTTGTTTGATTGATCCATTCATCCTCCAGATGCAGACTTTCTGCCTCTTTATACTATGTCAAAATCCTGCTGCGTCTCATGCAGTCAATAATGGGTACCTTGTGTGTCTGTATGAGTCACTGTGGGGTGTGACAAAATGTCAGTTTCTGAGAACTTGGAAATTAGAATGGGCTGGTTAACTAAGGGGGTGCCCTGTGAATAACAATCTCCTCATATACTTCCGAACAATGCATAGCTTGTCACATTTGAATCACGTTACACAATATTGTCTATTATGCTATCACATGAACCAATCTTCGCCAGCTAGCTGGCTGGCTGACATACAGGCAGCATGGTTAGGGTTATTTGTTTCAGGTCAGAACAATAACTAATAATTACTTTGCTGCTCACTGTGGTCGACCAGTGGACGAGCAAACCACTCTGACTGAGTAACCAGTTAGTAGTCTATGTCGTGTCCGTGAATGTTCTCATTCGTCCAGGTCATTGTAAGCCAAAGAAAGATTAAATCGAAAGCAACTGGACTTGTTCAAAAAGCCTTTTCTGAAGATGTTTCGCCTCTTATCCAAGAAGCTTCATCAGTTCATGCCTGTCAGACTAGTCAGAGCTAGTCTAGTCTAGTCTAGTAGTAGTCTAGTAGTCTATGTCATTAACATTAAGTAACACTACAACAAAATACCAGCAGGTTGCTGTCTGCAGCTGTCTGGTTTAGCTAGCTACTCAGAGGCTCATCCTAATGCTGTATTGACATCATATAGGAGGGATAGTAGAGATGGGAAAGAATCCCATTTTAACAATTTGTGAGCGTTCAAGGTCATCAAGATGGTTGCATGATTAATGAGTTGGTGATGTGAGAATTAAAATACTGTGCATTAACAATGTAACACCATATACATTACATTTGGGATTAATTACACTGAATATTAAATTACAGTCTCAGGCTGATGTGAGGCCTCCATGTTTGTTTTGTTTTCAGGCCGGTACCATGAAGCCGCGCGAGGGACAGGCCTTCATTGAAGTTTTCAGAAAAATCTGAGTTTAGTTTCAGTCATAATTACGACTTGGATGTTGGCGCAATTACAATAACTCTGATATGCCATGAACACGACATAATGCTAAACTGCACAGTTCACCAGAGAAAAATAACAGCTGCTCAAACAAAACATGAGCCAGGGAGCCGTGTGGGTCATTTTTTAATGACTAACCGACGATTGTTAACGAGTCCAATATTCAATTAGAGAATTTCACTGAAATTTGCATCCCCAGTTGATGTGTTTAAATGATTATATTTGTTGACAGGAGTGAGTGATCATTTCATCCAAATATCTCAGAGTTTTGGCTCGCTGGAGACAGTTCTGTAATATCAGCAGTTTAGGGTCCAGTTATGAGGATAATTTATAATGTACACAATAGTTCATGTAATTAAGAACAAGACAGGATAAGTAATTCAGAGACTTAACTCCACCGCTAAATTAAGACAAACTCACTGTAGGCCTGTCATTTAATTAATGAGATGCTTTCACAAATCTGTAACTGGTGATTTGATACACACTGATCTATCATCAATCTATTTCCACCAGAGAAACAGGAAAGAAAGGGAATATTCATCAATTATAATACATAAATGATCATTAACCACATGCAATGCTCAATTTGCAAAAGAAAGGAGACTTGAAAATCGAGAGAGGGGCAATCCTGCACGGTGGTTAACATGGAAGAGTCCCAGAATTCGGATCAACTGGTGAAAGCGTCAGAGGTGGATAATGTCCACCATGCAGAGAGGGATTATTTTGTCAAAGCATGGATCGCCTGCCAATACACAGGCCTATACCCACATGGCGCGGGGCTTAGACAAAAGCAATGAGACATTATTTTCAGGTTATCACTGTGCTTCACTCTGGGCTGAGAGCAGGGAGCGCTGGTTCAAATTAGTGGCTCACAAAGTGCATTTCAAACAGCCTCCACATTGAGCTGCTGAATTTCTTTCTGTTTGTAGCTGCAGTATGTGGTCTGTTTGATTGTATGCATCTTTTCATCATTGAAAATAATTTCACAGGCTTTTACCTGCAAATACAATGTGAACTTCACATCACCAACTGTGCAGAGGACGCTGGCTGGCTAGAAGTAAATTTAGATCAGCTTCACTTGTGTTTTAGTATTATTTAATGAGGTATTAAGGTAAGGCAAGGTAAGGTAAGGTAAGGTAAACTTTATTGATAAATAAAACTTTATAAATAAATAAATAAAACAACACAGAAGAACAGAAGAAACCTGTAATATATTTACTGTAATAAATCATAAAATGACCATGATATGTCATCAGAGATTAAGGAAACGTCATATATCCCTGCCATCATGTGATTGCTTCTGTGTTTGCGTGAGTACGTGTGAGTGTGTGAGTGCGTGTGAGTGTGTGCATGTGATCTATGGACCTGCATCTTGTCTGGAGGTAATCTTGAATTCTACAGAACACACTGACTTGTTTTTTTGGGTGCAAATTCAGGAAGGACCTCTGTAATTCAGCATTTTTAAAAAAAACTTTAAATACCTTTTTTAATGGCTTTTATACCTTTATGTATGTATATATATATATATATATATAGCAAAAGGCATTACATGTTCA
The DNA here is from genome assembly GCA_027495735.1 of Lutjanus campechanus. Lineage (NCBI taxonomy): Eukaryota > Metazoa > Chordata > Actinopteri > Lutjaniformes > Lutjanidae > Lutjanus > Lutjanus campechanus. Next base: position 8,475 of record JAJHUR010136684.1, read on the forward strand.
AGTTATCTTAACCTTGTGAACATAATATCTCAAGAACACCTTGAGGGAATTTCTTCAAACTTAAGAAAAATGCTTATGTGGTGTATCTTGTGACAAGGAGTGCTGTTAGAGACCCCAGGACAGAAAAATGCTTGTCATGTGTCCAAAGGTCCACTAGGCCAGAGGTTATCTCTTGAAAGTTTCATAACAACTAGCGTATATAACTGTGTAGCTTGGAGGGTTCTAGTTAGAAGGTTATTCGGCTGTGTCCTTCTCCAAGCTGTCCATGGAGCTTGTCATGATGCTGTACTTTTTTTATAATAAAGCTTTATTAATTATGCAAGTCGGTGCCAGCGGAGATTCCTTCATCATCTTCACATCATCACTATGGAATACACCACACTTACTTTGACTCAAACATTACTGGATTAAATTTTGGTGGTCAAAAGTCAAAGTTCAAGGTCACAGTCACCACACTAAACACATTTTTGGCCAAAACTCAAGAATTCATATGCTAGTTATGACAAAATTACTCACAAATATCTAACAGGATAAAATGACGAGCTGCTGACATTTTATATCTAACTGTGACTGTGACATCACAATGTTCAGTCATACATGTCATGTAAATATATGTATTGTTATTACAAAAAGTACACTTAATATTCAATAATTTTAGTAAATTCCTTCAAGGTTACAGTTCAATGTAGTAGCAAGTTAAATACTAAATCCCTTCACTACAAACATTACATGAGTCTGTACAGACATGGATGTAAACTGGAACTTTACTGGTTGATGGAGACATACAACAACTGCTATGGGCCACAAATGATCAATAACTGCTTTAGTTTGAAATCTCTGTTAATGTTGGCAGGACTTTGTAAATCTCCGTTGGTTGCATCTGGCGGTTGTGCTGGCATTGCAGTAGGTGCTTCACCATCTGCTGCCTGGCTGCTCTGCACTCTACTGAGTGACCTCCTCTCATTACGAACGAGTAAGTGTGTGTTTATGAGCCAAAAGACATCAATAATAATCTTTTAGAAGGAATCGATGTTTCTAACGAGCAACATGTTAAAGGAGTCTGGCAGACAGTGACTGACATCTTAAACTACAGAGTGTGTATTTTCAGGGCAGTGGACTTTTGTTTTTTGGGATAACACGCTTATCTTTGCATGGACAGACAATAACAGGCATAAACAGCTGATCAATTTACAGTAGAGGACTCGTCTCTGCTTGTTCGAGTCAAAGTAAAAGGTTGAGCTTGTCTTGCGCTCCTACATTCCTGCAACCTGCCTGAGCTTCCTTGAGTCTGAGGAGGAGGGGGCAGGGGGGCCACAACTCACTTCAACCATAGTCTATATATAAAATAGGATTTCAACATATTTAATATACTGTCTGTGGCTCCAACTCACTATTTGGACTGCTGTATTCATTTTTGAATGTGCAATTGTCACATATTGCTCCTTCAAGAACACTACATGACTTTGCTTAATAGTGCACCAGGAACAGGTGGGCAATTTATAAAAATATGTTCTTGAAATATTGTTTTATTTTTATTCCTAAGCTGTAGCCATACGTCTATTATCTCCTTCACTCGCACATATCGTATTATGCATGCACCTACATGTGTATCTATGAATATATCACACGCACACGCACATTTGGAGGGGATGGGTAAGAGGTGGTAGGTACTCTCCAGCAGACAAGTATAATCTCTTCTATAAATCTGTAGCAGAGCCGCTCTGCTCCGAGCAGCTTATCCAGAGTCCAGCCTCATGAGTAGGAGGCTCTTGTACAGCAAAATGCCACAAAGCAAACATTACATTTACCAAAACGCAGCTTGTCCTCGTTTGTAGCATTTGCTGCAATTATACGCAATTTAAGTCGGAGTAGAAATTACTGAACCGACCGAGGTCAGCACAACCCCCCATTAAATGAATGACAGTTCTGGGAATATGAAAGCAGAGGGACCCCTGCTCCTGGGAGGCCGTTTGTTAAATAACCCTCTTGGGGATTTTTGAGACATTTTTCTCATAAATCAAATCGCACAGAGAGCAATGAAACAGATTCTTAGACACTGAATTTAATTTAAAATCTTTGACAGCTTGTTTAATTTTAAGTTCAACCTCGTCGATTCATCCTTATTAACCTTTGCTAGTTATTTTCACTCCTTCATTTGAATCATAAGAGCAGCGAAAGGGAACAAGGAACAGATTTACAATTAGGAGCTCGTGCATTTGAATTACATTGCCAGAGAAATTTGTAATAGTGCAACATTTAACCGATTGTCTTCTTGTTCGACACTCCCATTTTGATCTATTAGTGGTAGGATTTCTTCTCTCATATGCTTTGTTAAAATAAAATCAATTATCTGTGATTAAAAACAATCCAGCAGCCGCTGGTCCCTAAAGCAGGAGGTGATTTAGAATTATCTGTCAGCTATGTTAGAGAGGAGATGGCAGAACGCCATCGTCGTGTGGTGATGAATCTGGTGGAATACCAATGGAACAGAAAAAGCTACAGCACACACACACACACACACACACACACACACACACACACACACAGAGAGAGAGAGAGAGAGAGAAGGAGGGAGAGGAGGGATATTTCTGCTGCACAGAAGCATACAGCTTCACATTTTCTGTGCTGCAGTCCTAAAACCATGCAAGAAAAATCGAAACTTTCAAGTTCATCACACTTATTTTGTGTTTTCTCTCCCCTCGCTGTGAAATTACCCTCTTTGAGTTCACCCCACGTCTGTCATAAGAGGCAATATTCCCCCATAAAAGGTTGACCAGCCTCCCCTCAATCCTCCATCCTCCTCCACCTCCTCCTCCTCCTCCTCGTTCTCTTTTTACTAAAATTGCAGCAGCTATCCTCTATCCTATGCTGTCATTCGTGGCTTGCACAGAGACAAAAAAGCCTTCTGGGTAACATTGTTTAAATGTGCCCCTGCTCAAACAGACTCCCAGAACCAACAGAACTGTTCGCACAAATCTCACACAGTCACTCCTTGTTATTGTGGAGAGCTGAGCAGCTCCAAATAGTCGACATTCTCTGCAGACCCCTGCAGCATAGTGAATCAATGAGCCAAAAGTACATAAAGATTGTGCCAATGTCTCACAATAAATCAAAGCTTTATGGCTTCATATCAACAAATTTTCTCATCTAAATTGGTTGTGGAGCTCTCTAAAACTTTAAGAAGTTGGTCACTTGGATTTCACTTTCCGAGGCAAACAAAGCACTTCACTTGATGTACAACTGGGAAAACTGCAGTGATGCTGGCACGAGCACACTATTAGCTGCTAATCATTCAGGACACTGAGTAAGTGCGAAACAAATCAAAGTCCTCGAACAAAAGTCTAGTCATGTTTGTTTTGTCATCACCAAAACAACAAACCTGTGGTTATTCACGATATTAACTCAGAATCCTTTCGAGCCAAGCCATACACGAGCGGCGAGGCTGAGTGGAGGGGAGTCGGGTCTTCCTCAAAGTCTAATTGAAAGAAATGCGTTTCAGCGGGGCTCTTAGCTGTCCTGCCTTTCACTTGAAAGTCTGGGCTCTGAAGCCAGCAGGTAGGCTTTTACATGTCTCATGGTTAGCTCATTAACTAAGCTGCTGCCGCCAGAAAGAGCCGGAGCTCTGAAAACATGCCAAAAATCAAAGTCGGGACCAGCCAAAGTGACTTTATTGGCAACCGGCTATACAGTATGTGTGTTCACACCATGATAGTTGGCTTAGATATGGAGGCTGTGTTTCTCCTCAACGCCTAGTTGTAAGAGCTTCAGGCGAAATTGGCAAGATTCACTGTAGATGTAGAGGATGTGCTCTTGCATGGGAGAATGTGCTCCATACTGATTTCCAATAAGAACAGTTTTCAGCTTCCGATTATTTTGTAAATGTACCCTGCACGTCTCTGTGCTGGAGGAGGATTTCTGACCAGCTCTGTGACCTGCGGGTCTTTAGTTCACTTGGGTTTTCTCAGCATTGTGAACATCTCTGTACAGTACTGCTCTCCTCTGGTACAGCACAGGGAATGTTTTCTTGAGATGAGAGTTAGCCAGCAATAGCAGACATCATCCTGCATTTTTTTGTGCCCACTGTAAAGTTATATAAACAGAAAAAAAGTGCTGCTTTCTCAATTAGCTGGAACAGCAGAATGAATGACTGTTTAATGGATATGACTTTCCTATCTTGTTTTCCCCCAGCACAAAGAGATTTGTTACACAGAATCTAATTTATTTCAAACGTGAACCTTGCGATTAATAGACAGCAGCAAAACAATTATAATCCACACAAGTGACGTTTTTTAAACGGCTGGCTGTAATGAATATCCAGTGTCAACAACTTAATTTGCTTTTTCAGCCACCAAGTGCTAACCGTGAGAGTGGTAGATTAAGCTTTGCAGACAAAAACAGTGATGAGCATAATGTTCTTATTCAATTATCGGATAAAAAGGAATTCCATAAGCGACAACATAAACTGTCTGTTGACATCAAAGTTAAGCCAGTAGGGTTGCGACTTGATTATAACAAGATACGGTAATTCGTCCAGCTACTGGGAGTCGTGTAATTTGCTGTCTTAACTTAATTTGTTGAGCAATTTAACAAGGTGAGGCTTCTGTCTGTGGGTTTTGGTGCGTCTTCACTTCATGAAACATGTGTTAAGCCTCATCACTTGTTCCTCAGACTCACTGCACTTGATATTCCTCAGACAAATTTCCATCCATAAAATTTTCAGACAGAGACTGTCTGACCCGTGGCCTGCCCCGGACAATAACAAGGTCTCCTGTGCTGCTCAGGCTGAGTAGCCATGGACAGCCTTTGTGCTGTATCTCATTATCAAATTGGCTCTTCTTCCTCCTTTCTCCCGTAATGTAACATGCAGAGAATTTCTGTGCTCTCCGCATGATTCCCGAATGTCACTCGATCTGAGATATGAGCCTGCCAGTTATGCTGCAAGCTGGTACCTCTCATTTCTTCTCTTAAAGGAGCAATGTGTAACAACTATGTGTCCAAAAAATGAGTACTGAGTACCAAATAGTGAGTTGAAGCCACAGACAGTATATTAAACAGGTTGCAATCCTATCATCTGTGGTTGAAGTGAGTTGTTTCCCAACATCCCTTCTTCCCCAGACTTGAAGCTCAGACAGGCTGCAGGACCCCTGGAGGAGTGCAAGACGAGCGCAGCATTATAATTCGACAATAACAAGCAATGACCAGTCCTACACTGTAAGTTGAGCAGTTGTTTATAACTGTCAATTGTCTGTCAATGTAAAGCTAAGCCTGTTATCCTGCTCCAAAAACACAGACTCTGGAGTGAGTTCAGTCTCTGCCTGCAAAGGATTAATATTTTTCCAAAAAATGAGACTTTTTCTGTCCCTGGGAAAGAAGTCAATTTCCCCTGAAATCCCAGGAAATAAACTTTTTTTTTTTGTTAAAGGCATAACTTCAGCTGATCCCTGGTTATTTCAAGCAACACTAAATGCAACAAGAAGAATTACGCATATATGTGTTCCTAACCTGACCTTTTTTGTGTATTATTTTGATCATTATTAAGACAAAAGAACACAATTTATGTCCATCGTGCGTCCAGCTTGAACTTCATTATATCTGCTGCTCGACTGCGACTGCCAGAATTATGAAATGCCAGATTTATTGTCTGTGATTTGTCTTCTGAGATTAATTCGTTAAAGCAGGTCATTTGGTGTTTTCTAAGCCAGTCTATTAAAAGGAAGTATTCTACGGCTGCTCCGCTGGTCCGAGCCGACGCTGGAATGCGAGCTGCAACAGATGAATTCAGTGAGCCAACTGTATTAACTACAGTATTGGTGCAATTACAAGAGGTCAGCCTGCAAGAGAAATAATTTGATGGGCTAAAAGGTGTTACCGTACTACCTACAATAGAGGCGCAATCCCACAAGGTCAGACTCGGACCATGCACATGCTTTTTAATCATAGCGCTTTATGTTTATGAATAGGCTCTGTTGTGTTTTACTGGTGCACAGCACACAAACACACACATATCTACTGCATGTTTTATGACAGTAAACTGTTGACTTACATTTTTCTGAATATATTTTAATATGCTCTGAATTTCAATAGGATAAACAAATAAAACATTTTTTCCCCATTTCCCATCATTGTATTTCCCAGGAAACAGGAAATGGTTTTGATTAGAATTCCCGGGAATCCTGTTTCCCGGGATTAAACCCTACTGCCTGCCTTACTGCTTGCCAGACTCCATTAACATATTGCTGAATTTAACCATTGTAAATATCAACTCCCTCTAAAAGATAATTAATGATTTCTTATGACTCATAAACAGACACTTAGTCATTCAGGGAATATTCGGTAATAATTTGAACTGTAATTAACATGAAATAAGCAAACAATAACACAAGTTATGGGCTGGAATAGAAATGTCTGTCCTTAATGTATGATGACATATCATGACCATTTTATGATTTATTACATTAAACACTGATTTCTTCTTTAACAATGTATACAATGAGCAGCAGTGGCCAAATACATACAATGAGTGGTAGTGGCCAAGCGGTTTCAAGACAAAGCCTTGGAAACGTTGACTCACTACTAGTCAAAGTCCAGACATTATCACAATGCCCACCTCTTTTTACCCTGGCAGACGAAGGCACCGCCAGGACCAGAATAGCTCACTGAGAGGTGGCCAAGAGTGATGGAAAAGTCTCTGTCGCGCAGTGTGTTTGTATTGTCAAAACAAAAACAAAAATTGATGAAATGTGGGGGCAAAAAAATAACAATAGCCCGTCCTGAAAAGAAGGAACATTATGAGAAGTGAGCAGCTCATTAGCTGCAACGGTTCTGGCTGTTCAAAACAATGTGTCAGTACACGTTTCAAAATGACATCCTGCTGAGATGAACAGACAACATTTCTCTCCTGTCGCTGCGCCGAAGTCACAAGAAGCATAAAGCCACACAGACAGCAGAAATCTTCAGGACTTCAGTATCTCCCTCCCTCTGGAAAGTGTTTTTTCTTTTGTTTTCAAATAATGTAAGCGCTTTATCTATGTATACGTACACGTACAGAGCTTATTGGCTCACGTAAGGAGCTTTAATTCAGCATATTTCTATGTGACTGAGGCAAACTATCATTTTATTCAAAACAAACAAGGAAATAAATAAATAAGCGAGTACCACCGGACTAGTTCAAAGCGGTGCTTTCTAACCTCGGCTCACTGATCGAGGAACATGAAAAGGGGCCCCAGGAGATGGCGGGTTTCACATACCAGCGTGATTTATGGTCTACCATAACAAATCAACAAGTTTAACTTTAATTGTTTTCTTTGCGATGGGAGGTGGGGTAGTTAATACAGAGCAATGATTGATGGCACAGGGCACCATGTTTGGCTTGGCACTTTGTCTTTTGCAGTGCAGCTCAGGAATTGAACCGGTTGATAGAAGCAATTAATTTGAGGGGGGAATTGTTTTGATTTAGGAAATATACAGGCTCTAAAAATATCACATAGCAAATTGTACCATTGTTGTAAGTAGTCTTTCAGTTTTATTATTATTATTATTATTATTGTTGTTATTATTGTTTTAGGGAAGAAATATAAATTAAAAAATAAGCCTTTGATGTCCTACCTTGCCTTTGTGTTCTTCATTTTTAATTAACACGCTTTACACCTGTATCCACATAGATTAGTATTACTATTTTTTTGTAAAACTTAATCCAGGAGGCTGACATTTCATATGGCTTAATAAAGTTAGCTTCTGTTTAAGCTACATTAGTTTGCTAAGTAATTGAGACAACCATTTAATTAAATGCTTTGCTGATGATGCTTCTCTTGGAATAGTGGCTGTTAACCATTAATCAGTCGTGCACGCCTAATTTACAAGGACAACAGTGCAGGAATGGGGGCCGGCACAGGAGAGGAGATGGTCACACCGTTACATTAAATCACCATTAGTAATTAGTGAAGCTAGTGGCACTGAGGATATATAGTGATTGTACTAGATCACAGGAGGAAACTAGCAAAGGCAGTTTCTGAAGAGATGGTGGATATGAATGCAACGCCAAACTGAACTGCTGTTGAATAATACAAATAATAAAGGTATGATGTTGAATATTTTAATATTTGTTGAAAGGGGGACGCCATGAATTCTATCCATCCATCCATCCATTGTCCGTACCCGCTTATCGTGACGGGTCGCAGGGGCGCTGGAGCCTATCCCAGTTGACACTGGCCGAGAGGCGGGGTACGCCCTGAACAAATCACCTATTCATCACAGGCCAAACTGATTTGCTGTTAAATAATACCAAGGAATGATGTTGAATATTTTAATGTTTGTTGAAAGGCTGATGCCAGACTGAACTGCTGTTTAACACTAATAATGTAGGTATGATGTTGAATATTTGATTGGTGTTGAAAGGCAGATGCTAAACTGAGCTGTTGTTGAATAATACCAGAAATGTATGAATGATATGGAATATTTTATTATTTGTTGAAAGTGTGGTGCAGAACTAAATTGCTGTTGAATAATACCAATGATGTAGGAATGATGTTGAATATTTGAAGGTTTGTTGAAAGGCTGACACCAAGGAAGTAGGTTTGATTTTGACATTGGTGGGGACACAAAAGTGCTCCAAGGCAGCACTCCTGAAAGTTTATGTTTTTTTTTTGTATTTGCAATCATAATTTCACGTCATGTAGAGCTGATCAAACAAGCAAACAATCATAGTCTGAAAAAAATTCAGTAATTGACATGTTTATAATGCATATCTGAATATCTAAAGAGAATACAAGAATTTAATGCATTCTGCAATTTTATAGCTGAAAGCAACTAATGAAAGACAAGGAGGCAACCTCGAAGAGTTCTCATCTTTACTCTGTAGTGCAGACAACTGTGCATCATACTGTCAATTAACATACTGTCCATCAACAACATTGGAAATACATAAATACAATACAACAAAACATAAATAAAATGTAAAACATATATATATTAATGGTTTGTCACTAATCACTACTACTCGTGGTTGCAGATACATGCACTGCCTCCTGTCCTGTCCAACTAACAGGTTGCAAGTAGCTTTTACAAGCAGATGGAGTGACAGCGGGGACGGCCAATCACATGTACGTTAGCAAGAAACTGGCAGAGCCAATCTGAGAGCGATATTTAGGTTAGAGGCGGGACTTCTAGCAGAGACCGACTGTTAACCCTTTGTGTGCCATAATCATTGACTAAACACAACGGACATCGGTTGTATCGATAGTGACTACACATTACTGGCTGGATATTGGTAGGGACGTGTCCCTAGCGTCCCTACCCAATTCTACACCCCTGGCTGACACTATGCTGAATTGCTGTTGAATAACGCTAATAATGTAGGTATGATGTTGAATATTTTATGGATGTTGAAGGGCAGATGCTAAACTGAGCTGTTGTTGAATAATACCATGAATGATATGGAACAATTCATTATTTCTTGAACGTTTGGTGCAAAACTGAATTGCTGTTGAATAACAGCAGCAACGTAGGAATGAAGTTGAACATCTGGAGGTCTGTCGAAAGTCTGACGCTAAACTGAATTGCTGTTAAATAAGACCAGCAATGCAGGAATGAAATTGAAACAACCATTTAATTAAATGCTTTGCTGATGATGCTTCTCTTGGAATAGTGGCTGTTAACCATAAATCAGTGGTGCATGCCTAATTTATAAGGACAACAGTACAGGAATGGGGGCCGGCACAGGAGAGAAAATGGTTGCAGCATTACATTAAATCACCATTAGTAATTAGTGAAGCTAGTGACACTTGGGATATAAAGTGATCACAGGATAAAATAACATCCATAGCTGATATCACAGCTGATCAGCGCTCCATAGATCACAGGATAGAGCTTTAAACAGCCTTTGTGTGTGATAATTGCAGCCATGTGGTCTAAAGGTGCCACTGAGTGCTTCACAGAGTAACCTTGCAGCTCCTGCCAGTAACTCAGGGCATGCCAGAGTAGGTCTATTTATTTTTTGCATTTGTTCCAGCCTGCTGGCGACTGATGCAATAGACTGTAGATGATTTACTTCTGTTGATTATTGAATCATGGAGGAAGAAAAAAATAAGCCTTGCCCAGAAAGCTACAGCACGCCTGAGTTTTAATTAAGTTTGGACAAAAACTGGTCTTTCCTCGGTCAATTCATAAAAATGACCTTCATTGTGAATTACAGTAATGAAATATGATGAGCACAGCTTGGTGGCGTTGATTCTACACCATACAGAGGGGGCTGGAAAAAGAATGATTATGGTTGTGTGAGTGAGGCAGCACAGAAAGTTTCTGTTGTTACAATGGCTACACAATGCAGACCGAAACTGCAAAGACAATAAATCAAACGTAATTGATTGCAATACTGTCTCGGAGTGTTTTTGCAAGCATCAATCATATTTACAATGAATTACAAGGACTGCTGCAAATGCTTATGATACACAGCAAACTGGGATGGACACACCACAACAAACAAATTATATTGTTGTGTTTGGTGCTGGGAAGGTGAAAGGCACGAGAACAAGGGTTCATCGAGTTCAGATTCAAATTAAAAAGAATATAAATGACTCGGTTAACAAAATGAAAATCAGTCACATCATCTGATTAGACAGATTTGTCAGATATTAAAATTTAAATCCTCATTTACAATCTCTCAGCACATGAATGAACAACAAAGCAGAAAGGACATTTGGTCATTTTAATTTTACTTGTCAAATTAAGTCTGTTATGAATTTTTATACAAAACTGATGAAATGATAGAACAAAACAAATATCATTATTATTTGTTTTGTCAGCGGCAACATACCTCATGTGTCTTTCTTTGCTTTTGCTTTTCTTTTAAATATTTTATTTTTGCATTTCTGGTCTTTACTGGACAGCGACAGGTGGTACACAGGAGCAGGGGTAACGGACGGATGTGACATGCAACAAAGGTTGCTAGCTGAAACAGAATTGGCCTGTGGCCATGCAGCGTGCACTGTAACCATGTGGCTACCAAGGGACTCCAACATGCTTTATATTTCTGAGAGATGTTTGAAAAGATTATGTTCTGGTGCAACTTCATTAGGCAACCCTAACCTACCAGTACAAAAGCTCACTATTAATATGTTATATATTGTTTGCTTAATTCATACAAAGTCGAACATTACAATTTACTGTTTTACAGGGTGTTATGTGCTAGGATTATTTTTAAATAAACACTATAGGAAGACATTACATTATTATTACATTATATACAGTTTTACACAAAATAAAAATACTGAGCAGGAACAACACATCTAATTACAGAAAAAGGCAGAGTTCACATTAAATATGGAACAATATGTCAATGTATTCAGGCTTTTCATTGCATCCGGAGCATCAAATCACAAAATTTGCACTAAAAAGACAAGTGAAACCCGGGAGTATAAGACAGCAGGTTTGCTGTATGCAAATATAAAAGCTCAACTGGCCTGTTTCTACTCTACACTTCACAGTCTGTTTTACCTTGTTTCAGAGAATAAAGGTATGTTTCTCAGTCTGTGATCCACTGCCACCATGACTGCCGCTCTCTGAGCCACATTATGAGGATACTTGAATGTCTCCTACTGCCAAATAAAAAAAAAAAAAGAAGTTTGGATGCTGGACAGACCCGACAGTGATAAAACAACTGCAAACCTCAGATTATGCAAATAATAAGAGGTCAGTAAGGGCTGAGAACAGACAGGAGGTTAAGTCTACCCACAGGGTGCTGAACTGTAATATAAACAAAAGAGTCTTTGAGGAGAATCGTCTGCAGGAATGCACGCAGCGGCGTGAGGCAAGGTGTCAGGGAGATTATTAGCTAAAGGCACAAAGGGCCGGTCAGAGGTGGAAATGTATATTGACATGAATGAGCTTTTACCCGTTGGAAACCCAGTTTTCAGGGAGGTTTGACATAAAAACCCACCGATTTCACCCACTCCAGGTCACCAGGCCAACATAGTGGGACCTCTATTACCAACATCCCCCACCTCAAAGTCACACTCATCTTGGCCCCCCACAATCTTTTCCCCCAGCCAGTCCTCCTCACTTGCAGCCCTGGTTTCACCAATTCTACAATTGTAAATTATTCCAAAAAGATTTTTTAAAATTTTTTTTTACTGAAGATGGCAGAATGAATGCTTTAGAACTGCATATACACTCAAATCCTCTGTTCAGCACACTGTGCATAACCTTAAATATCTTACATTTTACATGCAAGTGCAGGAAACTTTAGTTGAATATAAATGTTGAATAGATCTCTTCTCACTAAAGCTGCACTAATCAATATTTTTATATTGTCAATGGATGAAAAGATGTAATGTGAAAGAAGTTGCTCGTACTGACCCAAAAGCCACTCTTCCATACACATGTTGGCTGGCTTGAGTCAGTTTGACTCGATATGGAGATTTACATCTCCCCGCCCGAAGGGTGTGTCTTTTAACTGATGACACACTGGTATCGAGTCGAGTAGCTGTAAAACAGTGGATAAACACATTTCTTTGCCTATAAATTATTCACAATAATCCCCCATTATTTTGTTATTTAAAGGCTTTTATTGTGAAACTGTAAAGGACATGCTGGATTTTCATCAGCAGTAACTTAAAGCCTCTACAAAGAGTTTTTATTTATTTATTTTATTTACATTTTCCCAGGGCGAAGTTACACTGTAGTACATTAGCCAGTTAAAATGAAGCAGGAGTATTTTGTCCACGTGGGCTGAAAAAATCAACACAATATGAAAGTTCTTTGTAGCAGCTTGAACATGATTCCTGTCAGCTGAAAGATGAAACGGTGAAAAACATCTTTCTCTCTGGTCTGGTCTCCCGCACAGACAAGAATTGAGTCTCACAACACACGCTTGTTTGAAGGGGAGAAGGGGGGTCATCATGAGTTGGCTACCATCAGCGAAATGTCACTGCAACCCGCTTGGAGGCAGGTGGGGCGCGGTGTGACACTGGAAATGCCAGCTAGTCTCTAAAAGGTGAAGTTAGTGACTAGCTGGTAAATGTAGTTGAGCATTTAGAAGCTACACAGAGCCAGATGATTTCCCCCAGGAGTTAGTGGAGATCAAAGTGTTTAATCTTTTTCTGATTCTTGCTCAAACATCATGCAGCACTCTAACTAGGTATGTTCTTAACTACTAATTTCTCTGTTAGTACACAGAAATGTAAATTTAGATTAGTCGACTACTCTAAAAGTAAGAGAACAGTCATATTGGTTAGTAGAGTGTAGCTAACTTTAGCAGTGCTAGCACCAGTAGTCAGCTCTCCTTGCAGGTTAACATCCACATGCTTGTGCTGAATGTGGCGATGCATTGCTCCGAGTGATCAAGTGATTATATGCCAGTTTTTCTGACACAACCGTCATACACCATACGACCAAACCAGCCATAAACTACAGTTAACCGACATCATGTCATGTTTTAAACAATATAAAATGCTCTGAAATAAGTAATAAATTGTGTCTGATGTGTTTTCTTTGCAAAATAACTTCAAATACCTTGTTAAATGGCTTACATATGGCTCTACACCTTGCCTTCATTTAGTATTGAATACTAAATGAATATGTAAATAGTCCCTGCCCTCTCCACGCATCCCACATCCCCAAACCCCCACCCTGACCCCTAAGTAGCTGCACCTGGCTTTTCTGTTTGTCTAGGACATGAACTAGCTACATCCAGCTTCTCCTGTGGTCTATGCATCGTCACTAATGATATGTAAGGTGCCACACCCTCGATTAATGGGATTGGTTCCTTAGGTTTATGATGTCATATACCTAGCCTAATTGAATCAGTTTTTTTGAGACTGCTCACTGCAAAGCCACACATGCTTAGACATGGTGTTTACTGCTTATTCGGCTCCTAATATGTAAAAAAAAAACACCACATAGACATGTTAAGAAGGTTAAAAACATGATTTTCACTGGTGGGGGTCTTCTATAACTAGTATTTTGGTCAACTGACTATGAAGCTAATCATGCACATCACGAACACTAACTACTACACAACCAGAGAAAGAGAAGAGAACTGCAAGTGTAGAAAAAATGAAGTGGGCAAGAAAAGTTTTTTTTTTTTTTTTCTGAAAATCTTCTCGTCTCTCAAAAATTGTTCCTTCTCTTTTTTTTCTATGGCTTGTCTCTTTTAGCTCGATCCAAACACATGCGCATGGCAGAGTCAAAGTTGGTGAAAACTGTTAATCTGTGTTTTAATTACCAGTTTTATGAACTTTTTCTGGCAAAGAAATGCAAGTAGCTTTATTCTTGACTCTCCCAGATGAACTCTTCTCTGAAGTTGGCCATCCTCTATTCTCATCCCTTCTCTCTTTTTCCTTCCTTTTTAGTCCCAAACTTAGTACATTCTTCCTTGCCCCGAGACCCACCAAAGCTCCCTTTGTGAGTGTTTAATGATGCATGCAAATGCAAATAAACCCACGGACATCTCAGAATATTGGCCCTGAACCCAGAGGGAGCAAACGGTGCAGGACAAACAGACTTCTTCTCCTGCTTCTAGAGAGAATCATTTTTAACCCCTGCCCCCAGGTTGGAGAAATACATACATAAGATCAGTTCAGCAGCAGAAACCAATTACCCCGCCCTCACCCATTCCTCTGCACAACAAACTCTTTTATTGATCTGGTGATAATTACCTCAGTCACATCATAAAGCACCTGGAACAGATTGGTGGCTCAAATTATCGATTACCCCTGGGCTACCCTTCGTCGTTCATTGTATTGCCGCTATACATTACTTGATGAGATCTGCTTTGCCGAGCTTTCCCCTGCATTTCTCTTCGGCGCTGTGCGGGGATACACTGACAAAAGGGTTTGGTGGTCAAACGCACGCCATCAAAGTCATTTGTCATCTTTTCTTAGTCTTTAGGTTATCCAGTGCGCCACCCCAAACCAAGGTTAACCTGCTGTACGGTGAGCTGGTGCCCGCGCCTCCTCCCCAGCACCACAAAAAAGCCCTCATTTAGTCCAAAATAGTTTTGGTCCAAAAATGACCTTACATTCCTGCTTTTAGACTCGGGGCCTGCCCTGGCAAACACCAGCTGTGTCTAATGCTTCATTACACACCTTCCTTGAGGCATGTCAGTGTGTGTGTGACCCTGAAACCTCTGCCCACTAGCCACACATAAGCCCCGAACCACAGCCACAACAATGCTGTGACCTCCACGGAGGGCCAATACATTTTGTCGGCATTAAATAATGAGGTTGGAATTCCGTTGCTTTCTCTCGTCTTTCAATTTTTCACAAAGCTTACTCGAAGGTGCCTCTATTATTTTACAAGCCTTAATTTTTTATAGATCACCGTGGCAGCCTGTCACAAGTCTCCCTCAGCTTGTTTTCCACTGAAAGGAGAAGAAGAAGACTCACAGAAGATGTTTTGCTTTGTTACAGAGTCAGCCGTAGCTTTGCGCTTGTCTGGGTATCAGAAGAACAATGACTCCTGGCATTTCCCCAGATTCCTTCATCTTCAAACACGATGAAAATATATCAGAAGTTGAACCAAAAATGGCTACATGACTTACAAAGTGACATCTGTGGAAGCAAATAATTGCTTTTCTCATGCTCACCTCTTTTTTTTCTTGCTCACCTGTTTGGCTTTGAGAACTGTTGACTGGCTGGCACGCTAAACAGCACGATTAAATCTGACAAATCTTCATTTTCATTTAAAGTCTATTCTTTAGTGGTAAGAGATTCATTAAATACAAATTGATGAGCTTTTAATTAGTAATTCCACAACATGTTGCATGTGGAGAAAAGGTCAATAATAGAAACAATTCCACGGATGTACAATTACTGTGTTTTGTAAGTGAGCTGTGTGTCACTTGAAAAACAAATTTCTGGTTTAAAAGAATGATGACTGATGTAATCTCTTGTGTACAGTAACAAGCTTATCAGATGAATAGTTTATAATAAATAGCTGCCTATCTGTTTCGTGTATTAATGCAACCCTGACAAGTGCCTTAATTAGAGGACTGAAAGATACCAAGTGATTTTCACAATGAGAGCATTATCCTTAATACCTATTCAACCGCAGAAGTCACATTGAGGACCGGAACATAATCTAGCAGCCAACACAAAACCGGATGATTAGCTGCACAGAAAGCGATGCAACCTCAGTGGAAACTGGCACAAAAGCCTAATTTAAATGACTTAAAATGTGTTCCTATAAGGCCGCATGTTCCTTTACATTATTCTGTAAAAAAAGAATGAATCATATTATGCAACAAACAAGCAATATTGAGCAACATCTTAACAAGATTAAATCCTGTGTTGTAAGAATACAAGTGCACGATTGTGTTGTTGATTAATCTATCATCCTCCATTCATCAGCGATAATTCTATTTTCTCCTCCGACTCTGCGGCTTCTAATATTCAACGCAAGAAGTTAAAGGAGCAATATGAAGCAATTGCGTGTCCAAAATTGATTACTAAGAGCAAGTTAGAGCCACAGGCAGTATATTAAATGGGTCAAATCTGTATTTAATATACAGATATATCTATGGTTGTTTCACCCCGCCCCCTCCTCTCTAGACGCAAAGAAGCTCTTGCAGGCTTGCAGCAACATGGCAAAAGTGCAAGTTGAGTGCAACACTGTAAACTGACAATAACAACAATAACGACACTACACTTTGAGTTGATCAGCTGTTTATAACTGTCAATTGTCTGTCAATGAGAAATGTAGCCCTTTATCCTAAAAACAAAAGCCCACTGCTCTGAAAATACAAACTCTGGAGTTGGAGGTCACAGACTGTCTGCCTTCTGCCTGCCATATTGCTTGATTTAACTGTCATAAACATCTACTCCCTCTGAATCTTATACATGATTTCTCACGACGCAGAAGCTTACTCCATTGGCAAACATTCAGCATTAATTTTTACTCTAATTAATGTGAAAAGGGAAAACAAAAACAGTTAATCTAACCCAGAACAGAAATTTCAGAGGACACCACAGCATGTTTCCTTAATCTCCGATGGCACATCCTGATCATTTTATGATAAATTCCACTAAATATATGACACATTTCTCCTTTAATATCAGGTATCAGGAATTAACACAGTGTAGCACTGACAGGATGGTACAGCCTCTCTGTGCACAGGGTGCCGCCTGCAGGAAAAGGTTGTTGAGGATAGAAAGCTCACCTTAGCCATCTGCAGTGAACCAAACTGGCTCTGGGCAGGTGTTCAACATGGCCAGGTGGAAAGCAGCTGACACAGACATCGCTCCCCTGCGCTATTTGTCACTGTAAATAACAATTGTTTCTTCAATATTAGAATTGGACAGGAGTGAGCACCCAGCCAGTCTTCCTCATTCTCCTCTAATTTAGGCAATTAAAAAGAAAGGTCATGTGTGGAAACAGATGGCTAAACTTTAACTGTGTGCTGAGTCTGGAGGCTGAAAGAGACAACTGGCATTTTACATGCACCATTCACGCACTCAGGATATATGGGAGACAGACAGTAAACGGCCAAATGACTCGCAGTTTTATTTACTAGAGGCTCCAAAGTGTATATTTATGCAAAGATTGCTTTGCAGAAAATCCCACGGGAGGCTGTTCGAGCCTTGCATATGTTCTTCATACTTGTTTGTGTGTAAACATTGACTTTCTATAGAAGACAATTTGATCCCTCTGGGCATATTTCATAGCTTTCTATCCCTCTGCAACATACAGCGCCAATAAGGTAAAACAGCTTAAATTACTGAAATTCAGCTGCTCCATCTAAAAGACGATGTGCTGTCAGATGTAGTGTCAAACTGTTTTTTTCCAGCCACTGTTTTCTTTAATCATCCACTGCAGAGGGAACTATAGGCTACACAAAGGAAAAAAAAAAACAACACAACTATAAAACCAACTGAGAGTGCATCTGGGAGAAGAAAGGATACATTTTCTGTGCTCAGGGACAGGACAATTAAAGTAAAATAAAGTCTGCTGAAGTTAAAACAGCCGGGTGAACCTCCCAAGAGTAACATAGGAAGCTCGTGTAGGCAGTAAGGTGGGGAGGAACAGCAAACAGAACGCTGTCACACTTCCACTCCCTGTGGAGCCGAGCTAAAAGGAGGGGAGACGAGGATCTGGAAACAGTACACTGCCTCCAGCTTCTGTTATTTTCTATCGCAATGTTTGTGAAATTCCTGCTGATGAGGTGATTATACTGGAACATGTGCTTATTTTAGCCTGACTAGTTACTGACAGTGGTTAATGTTTGTGCAAGTAAAGATATTTTAATCCAGTGTTCAAAAGCTGAGAGGAGTAACTGGCTGAAGTGGTGTTGGGAACGCTTTTAGAAATAAGGGTGCTAACTAGAACCAAAAAAGGGTTCTTCGGCTTTAGCTTTTATAAAAGTTTTACTTGGAACACTTTCAGAGAGTTCTACCTCAAGCCCCACAAAAAGGGTTATACCCAGAACCAGCTGTGAAAGGTTTCACCCACAACCCCTCATGAAAGGTTCTACAGAGAACACTTCTGTGGTGTAATGGTTGCACCCAGAACACTCCGGGGGTTCGATCCAGAATCTTTCCACCATCTAAGGGTGCCAACATGAACCCAACCAGGCGGGTTCTACCCAGAGTCTTTTATACTCCAAGCGTTTTATGAAGAACCCACCCAGGGAAAACTTTTTTATATTCCACGGGTTTTATGTAGAACACACTCAAGGGGTTCAACAGAGGACCCACCCCTTTTTATAGTCCAAGGGTTTTATTTAGATCCCACCCAGGGGATTCTACTGAGAACCCTTTCATGCACTGAACCCAGTGGGTTCGAGAACCCTTTTATATTCCAAAGGCTTTATCTAGAACCCACCCCGGTGTTCTACTGAGAACCTACTTTACAGTCCACAGGTTTTATGTAGAACACACTCAGAGGGTTCTACTGAGAACCTTTTTATAATATGGTACAGATTACTATTGACAAACGAGTTCTTCAAGGATTTCAACAATCCTATAAAACTCTTTCTTTCAAAAGGGTCTTCTCTGATGAAAAGGGTAATGGAACCCTTAGTCTTACAAGGAACGCCTTAACAAACCCTTTCTTCAAAAAAGGTTTCCTTAGAAGCAAAATGGTTCTGTGTAGAACCTAAGCCCTTCAGGAAGAACCCTTTTGGAACCTTTATTTCTAAGAGAGTGCTGGGATTTGTTTGGGGTTGGTGGAAAATGTGCGTGTACTTTCATTCCAACATCTGACCCCATTGTACACACAGACACACTCGGCACACAGTATTTGCTGGAGGGATTTTGTGTGTATGGAGGTAGGGGTGGGGGTGGGGATGAACCAAAACCCACTGTCCATGGTTGTTAAGGTTCAATGGGTGTTTTGAAGTGAACAGAGAGTGCAGAGTGTATGTACTGTGACCGATTTTGTTTCTGCATGCTCATCATTATACCTAATAACACCTCTGCTGTTGGATGGCTGTGAGATGAAAGTTTTCTCCATACTTCAAAACCTGCTGAAGAATGAATGTTAAGTTCCCAGAGTTTTACTGTAAGCTTGTGAAGCTGCTCTCATGTGCCTTTGGGGAATGTTAACTTTTCCAGTTTATGGAGCATTTGACAACACTTACTGGCACTTGGGCGCTTATGCATTGACTAGGACCGCCGTCATCTGCCACTACAGAACGTGTGCGTTTATTTATGAGAGTGCACGTGCGTTGACACTAATCTCTGTGAACGAGCCGCAGCTTGCCA
>JAJHUR010136685.1:0-22362 GCA_027495735.1 Lutjanus campechanus
TCTCTCTCTGACTGAACAGCCTCATAGAAGTGATATTTTACTTAGATTTTATTTTTTAACTATTCATATTTTAAACAAACAAAATTCGTTGGGTCATTTGGGGTTTTTAAAGTTATGATATTGAGCCGAAACCTCTACATTACGCTCGTATTCAGGGGCTTCAGCTGAGCGCAGCAGACAACTCCCGTGCGTGCGTCAATGTTCAACATTCGGCTTAATAAAGTAAATGATCGCTCAACATTAAAAACATAAATCTCTAAAACAGCTCTCACTCACTTGGTGTGAGGCTTCAGATGGATTCTTCGGCAGTTTTTGGCGTCTTTCCTCAGTGAGGCTCTTTTTGCCACAACCAGCTGCTGACATTAAATCCATGGGATGCAGCAGTCTTTCATCCAGATGTATTTTGGATAAAACTACTGGCAAACCTTATAATTTACAGCACGGAGCAGGTCAAATAATGCAGAGGATAGCACGAGTAGCAGTGTTATTGACAGGTTAGCAAGCTAACAAACATTAGCTCACTGGATTTCTGTGTATTTCGGTAAATGTTAGCGGTTTATCTTCGTACCTGTAGACATTTCTTTAAATTGGACGTCGAGTCTCTGGATGATGGCAGTATTTTCACAGCTGAATCATAACTTGCTCTGTATTGTGATGTTGTTGTTCCCCTTTTCTGATTTAAACGCAAAATGATGTCGGAGTTTCCATCCAGCGAAAGTATATAAGCCATAATGATGAACAGCCGCTGGCGACTGTTTTAACGTCCTTATCTTACATCATTTACACTCGGATCGAGGCTACGCCGGTGGTCGTTTCACGTGTTGGTTTGTTGTGGTGTTGTGTCGTAAAGTGTCACAATGCGTGTGCACTGTGCATGTGTCTGCTGCAGTGTAGTAGCCTATCCCGTTTGATTTTAAAATGTAATCCTTCTAAGTAATCACCGTTTTTATCAAATATACCGGTAATCTGATTACACGCTTTTTCCCTGTACTGTAACGGATTACAGTTACCTTTTTTTTGTATCCTAATTACGTAACGCCGTTACATGTAATCCGTTACTCCCCAAGCCTGGGTACAGTAACATACTCTCCTTGGCCCATGAGAGGTTGCTCTTATTGGTTGTTTAGAGTACATTTTTTCTTTTCTGTCTTGTTCTGTCTGCGAACATTTGTGGACAAATTGTAAAGACATATACTGTGCAATAAATGACTCAGTGATTGTAACACAGAATCACACTAAATAGGCCAAGGTTGCAACAACAGTATCTGCAGAGCTGAGTATGCAACACAAGACAAGAAACTTCACCTTGTCCTCAGACTATTAACACAAGATGATCTCCGAGCCAGAGGTTGTGTACAGTTAAGCATGAGTGGACAATTTGCTGTGCCTCGCAGTGTTTAGTCTCCGTATGACGATCAATGGAGGTATTTCCACATATTGATCTGATGTAGGGGAAGATAGAGCAACAGCCATGAGGCTCAGCACTATTAAATATAGCAAAGCTGAGAGTCATTTGTTTGCCAACATAAGCAGAAACAAAAATAGTCACACAACTATTAAGTGGCGGAGCTTGTGGCTTTGTGGATCAAACAGACAGAAAAGAGATGAAAAGTCAAGGATAAATTCATAGGTTTATATTAAACATTTGATATCAGTCTATAACCCTATCCATATAATAAGATCCTCATTATTCAACAAAACAGCAGACTAAAGAACAAGGCAACCTAGTGGCTCAATAGTTATCATTGTCCTGCATTCAAACCTGGGTTAAAGAATGTTCTGAGTTCTGGGTGTTTTCTCAGCTGGAACCAAAGAATAGGTTCACCTTGACCTCCAGTGCAAACTGGAGTAGTGCAAGGCCCTCCCATTGATGACACATCCTTTATCACAATGGTTACACTCAAAACTGGTGGAAATGCGGACTGATTCTCCAGATAGCACCAAGGCTCCAAGAATCCTGAGTGGAACTGGTTCAAGAAACACAATTAATTTAGTGGAAAAAAAGTACATGTGTCTTCATCAGTTTAATAGATATCAGTGACCCCTCAGTGTGCAGGGACTTTTTCACAGTTGCCTAAAAAGGATAAGTGAATATGAAAAATGGATGGATGATATCAGCCTGTAACTGTATATACTGTAGGGAAACACAAGGCTTCTTGAGATTTGGTCCATTTAAAGTATTGATTATTGGCACAAAGGCTTGTTGTCTGGAGCAAATAATTTTGCATAATAATTGAAAAAGGCATAACAATTCTTATACAATTACATAACAACTAATAGCTATTCAGGCAGTGATGATCAGGGCCTCGCACCAAGGCTCTGAATTTTTGCATGTTTTGGACACCGCAGGAAGGAGTTCAATGTCACTTCCTGTCTCCATACGTGGTGGTACACAACACCCACTAATTACATGTTATGTTCCAATATATGAAGCGTCGACCACACTGTGAAAACGTCATGTAAATCAAATGATGATTGTCACACAAGGCTTACTTCCTGTTGCCAGTAGGTGGCAAAATGGCTGTGACACCTGATTGGCATGTAGATGTCTTCAGGCCGGGATTCTTAGCAAACATGTAAAATTTGTGGCAGATTGGACAATGTACAGTCAAGTTAAAACAACTTACTGTTTTATGGCGAATCATTAAAATTCTGTTCACCTTTTGATGAAGCATTTAAACTTTTCATCGCAAATGTCTCTTGATCGCACACGCTGATTTTTTAAGTCGGCCTGATCAATTGTCTATGAGGAGTTTGTTAAAGTACAATATCTGGAAGTGGCTAAAAATCTGCCACACTGACTGAATATTGGTCTGTACATGTTCAAGCCAGAACTCTTATCAAATGTTAAGTCTGGTGTAGATACGACGTAGCGTGAAGTTACAACAACTTCCTGTGTAATGTGAGACATCGCAATTCATGCCACACCACAGACATGCCATCCAACCAAAGCAAACAAAATTCATAATATATCATCCTCAGTGGCTTTTCTGGCCTGATTTTTCCAGTTATGGTCAACCTCGCAACAAGGTCAAAATAGCCACATTGGCTATTAACACCATAGCACTGTTGGCAACAGACACCTGGTTGCTTGTCTCTACATTGGGTATTCCACCCCAGGTGCAAATAGCATTGTTAGTCTTACGTGTTGGTGCTAATAGAATTTGCCTTCATGAAATAATCCACAGGCCTCACAATCAACATTTTCATAGAGACTATTTCTTCAGTTGACTTTAGTTCTAATAAAAACTGTCTTTGAGATGACAATAAGATAATAATACATTTAGATCAGAGCACAACACAAGTTTTAACTGCAGCTGTCATTAGTGGAGATCTTCTAGAGAGAAGAAGTTCCTGACCCGATCCAGCATCTCCTCTAACCTGTCCTCTCCATGACCTGAAGCTGGACAGCAGTCTCTATATATTATACAGGCATGCAGCTCTCATGCATATCACAGCATCACCATAAAGCTGCAACAACAAAGCCATTCCCATATCATCCATAACATTTTCATAATGTGAACGGCCAGGCTGCTGTGTATCCGCTGTGCTGGGCCTCTTTGCGGCGAAAAGACGGAACGTTTTCCTCGACACAGGAGCAGCGGGATCACATGCGCACACACACACAGAGTGCTGCACACACACTTATATGCACACACTGCGGGATCAGTGGGGAGCTATGGGACCTGCTCTGGCATAATGGGCACTAAGTCATGCATGTATTCATGCAGCCCAGCAGCACAGAGGACACCTTGATCTCTGTGTCAAACACTGCTGGCTTTCACACTCGAAGTCAACACCTATATGCCACTTCAGCATGTAGCTGCTGCGCTGCCACCATGAGAGTTATTGCTCCAGCTGGAGCTTATGCTGATGTTTATACTGTCAGTGTTCTGAGAGTTTGCTACAGTTGAGAGTTGAAGAGTCCAGGGTGTGAAGTCTCAGAGGTTATCACACTAAAAGACTGAAAACAGAAAAGTGAAGAGAAATGAAGACATTGGCTAGGGGAGCTGAAAATGCAACAACCCAGTTTTTCTGGTAAGCAAACACACAAAATACACACATATACAAGGACAGGTGTGGGTGTTGTACTCAGACAAGGTTGCCTCTTGTCTTGGATCCTGTTTGTGATATTCACAGATAGGATTTCAAGATGCAGCTGGGATGAGGAGAGTGTCAAGGTTGGGAACCTTAAAATTGCATCTTTTCTTTGTGCAGATGATGTGCTTCTGCTTGCTTCATCAGGCCATGACATTCAGCTCACACTGGGGTGGTCTGCAGAGTGTGAAGAAGCCGAGATGAGAGTCAGCACCTCCAAGTCTATGGCCGTGGTTCTCTGGCAGGAAATGCTTGATTGCTCCCTCCTGGTGGGAAGTGAGTTGCTGCCCCATGTGCAAGAGTTTAAATATCTCGGGATTCTGTTCACAAGTGATGGTAGGATGGAGCATGAGATGGACAGATGGATTGTTCTCAGTAGTATTGCAGGTGTTGTACTGGGCCATTGTGTCCAACATTTGCCAGTGGTCATGAGCCTTAGGTAGTGAGCAAAGGAATGAGGGTTGTTGCCCACAATTAGTTGCCCACATAGTGTGGCTGGGCTCAGCCCTAGAGATAGGATGAGACTGCTCGTAGTAGAACTGCTGCTCCTTCATGTCGAAAGGAGCCAGCTGATCGAGTGTCTGATTAAGATGCCTCCTTGGTGCCTTCCTTTGAGAGTCTTCTGGTTACATCCAACTGAGAGGAGACCAGGGTCGACTCAAAACTCACTACCTATCTCATCTATGTATCACCTGGGAACAACTCCGGGTACCTCAGAAGGAGCTGGAAAGTGTTGTTAGGGGTAGAGACGTCTGGAATATCCAACTTAACCTGCTGCCACTGTGACCTCACCCAAGATAAAGGATAGAAAATGTGTGGACAGGTGGACAGACAGTTTTAAACATATATTTACACTGAGTAGTTAGATATTGTTATTTTTGTTATTTTTGATTAAAGACCACTGCATTTGGTAAAAGTTGTTGTTTAGCTAGGGAACGGTTATTATAAGAGATCCAAACTGTGTCTGTGTTTTCTTTTAATGATTCCACTGGATAAACCAATGCTAACCATGCTATAGGTTTACATTATGGCCACCAGTTTGAATTATTCAAACTTTGTGAGGCGTCATGTTTCTTTTCTGTCAGTTTGCCATTGCAGATGGCTCTAAATATTACATTACCCATGAGACTCTGTGGCTAGTTATAGAGATGATGCCACTCGAAGCTGTTGCAAATCCCAAATGCTTCATCATTGCAAACAGGAACAAAACACTGCGGATCTAAGTTCATTTAAAGTCCACCTTGACTCAAATACGAACCATAATATCACATCCCCTCCTCCCCCCTGTAACTGGATGAACCAGGGAATTATATGCTATAGAAAGAAAACAGTTCCAACATGAACCTGCTCACAATAAAAGTTATGATTCCTGGACATTGCTGTTGACTTTTTTGAGCACCACAATGCCCAGTGGAATCTTGTTCTATTATATTGAAGAGAAGGCAGACATCTCTACTGCTGACATCTCCAAAACTCTGCAACTCACACCAAAACTATCTATATGGATAAACAGCACTACAGGTTAGGGGAAAAATATGTATTTTAAATTTGGGTGTGAAGTTAACCTTTCAACACTTTGCCATCTCACCAGCTCCTGCGCTCTGTCTGAGTGTCCATGTGAATGGCTGGTTTGTAAATTAAAAAATCCTCTCCACCGCATAAGACTGCTCAGCTGGCAAGACCATAGCTGTGATGAAGCATGTATGTATTGCATTTTATACACTCTGTGTGAGTCTTTGTCGAGAAAACTTTTTAAGAAAACCTTTGCCATCAAGAAGTGAACATGTAACCATTTTAGTGTCTGTCAAGGGGTGTTCGTATTACATTGTTTAATGTTGCAATATTGGTTGAATAAATTCTGTTACTTCCCAAATTCCTCTTACTGTTAATTTGTTAATTTCTAAACCTGATATTACCTAATAATATCATACCCCTCCTGACTCTTAATGTTTTTCAATGAAGCAGTTTTTCTGTAACTATTTCAATGAGCGCTTCTGGTACCTCCATTTAAGAAAACAAAAACCCACACTTATTTTAATTAGTATTTTTGAAGAAATTGTATTGCTAATCATGAATCTTAGATTAAGGTATAAACTCATAATGTCAGTGCAATCAAGAAAACAAAATTTTTTGTTTCAAGAAAATGTGTCTCATTCTAAGCTTGTTTAGCTAACTGTAAATCGTGAAGTATACATTTTTGAAGTCAGCCCAATCAAAAAACCAAAATGTTTACTTGGTTTCATCACTTGTAATAAGCTCAACTTGCTTAAATTTTGTCTTTTTTTTTCTAGCTTTAAGGCCATTACAGTCTTTAAGTGGATAGATTTATATGCTAGTTTTAAAACTCTAACCAAGAAACAAAACAAGAAAATCTGATTGTATTTAAGAATATTCGGCTTCTTTTAATAGGGCTGTTTTTGCAGTGTGTAAGTTTAGTCCAGCCACCAGGATGTCAGAACCAGTAAGTTTCAAACACAGTTGTTCCTCTTTGTTTTTGATTATTCTACCCGCAGAGTTTCATGTCCAGCGTTGTGCTTGAACTTCTGATCGAACATGCTTTCTTTTGTTTTTTTTTAACAGTGAACTGAATGGTTCATTATGAAATCACTTGTATTTGCTCTTCTCCTCTGCCTCATCTCTCTTTTCATTTCCTGGCAGTTCTCATGTATTATGGGGCGTTCAATTTGCACTGGAAAGTCGGAAGTTTGAGTTCCCAGATGGAAATTTCAACAGTATGTTGGTGTTCAAGTTCGCTGTAGTGTAAAACATTCTCAAATTGCTGTGACGTGTTGTTAATAAGTATAAATATGAGTAATCCTGCGACCTCACAATAAAACTTCAAAATAAAAGAATATCAGCCACCACTTAGTATGACATCATTATGAAGACTCCAACATCCCTGGTAGGAGGAGGTTCTATTTAACTGAAATGGATTTAACAGCAACCCAAACAATGGGCCTCATGCAAGAATCACTCGATACGAACAGATTTGTTCTTAAGTGGTGCGTACGAGTGATTTAAGAGAACTTTCAGATTTACAAGGTCCAGACCTGTCATAGAGTCATGTGCAGTCAGTCTGCTGGTATCTAAACCAAAGTTTTTCACTCATGACTGTATATTTTATTAATCTAAAGACATTTTGAGTTTGAAAAATAAATTACATTTCATAATTATGTCAACATTATCCTGTTTGACTACATTTCAAATTATAGTATAATTGTTATAAAATTTACATATAAAGTCTCTCATCACTCATTCAATGATCTGTTATTACCTGCTGTCAGGTGTATTGGTCGTATATCTGAACATGCAGGTTTATGAAGTCTCTGTCCAGGTGAACGTAATGAAAACTTCCTCTGACGCCCTCCTCTTGATGCAGTCATCAATCGCCATTTACTGTGGCTGTGGTGAGTCGTTTTTTCCTCAGAAGTCATTTTCATATTGAGACATTTCGTCTTTATTTCAGTGACAGGCCAACCCTTCCCTAACCAGTGTTGGTAATAACGGCGTTAGAGTATAACGGCGTTACTAACGGCGTTATTTTTTTCAGTAACGAGTAATCTAATTAATTACTTTTCCCATCGTTGCAACGCTGTTACCGTTACTGAGAATGTGAAGTGGCGCGTTACTAAGTGTCAGGTTTTGGCCACATCAGCTGCCTGGAGAGAGCAGGGAGGAGGGACGGGTGGGACGGTGGGGACGGGGGGGATGGTGGAGGGGAAGGGTAGGGAAGGGGGGTGATGACGCCATTGCAAATGCGATGATGATTGGCTGGGTGGGTGGATCATGCCCTGCTCACGCTGTCTCACTGCACGCTCTGACTGCCAAACACAACAAGACAGCGACAATGGCGTCGAGCCCGGGACGTTCAAAGGTAGCGTTCTCAAACTGGAAGTACCGGCATTACTTCTCGCTCATTGAAGGTAAAGGCAAGAATGTTTATGTAACATGCACGCTATGTAATAACGTATAGAACATGAAAAATAACGTCACAGTTACTTTGCTGAGTAACTAATTACTCTTACAATGAGGTAACTGAGTTACTAACTCAATTACTTTTTGGGAGAAGTAATTTGTAACTGTAACTAATTACTTTTTTAAAGTAAGATGACCAACACTGTCCCTAACACGGCATTAACAGCACTCACTTTTCCCGTTTCTTTGCTTTAGCAGGTCATTTAATTCCACTGCTGATGCTGTTAAAATGATTTTCCTTTATGGAAGCAGGATGTCAAACTCCAAAGTAAAGTTCTTATTTTTACTCTTTGGTGTCATTTTCATGAATGAACACTATGGGGCAGGAAGCACAGCCTTATATGGCATTATTAGGGCATAAATTATGCTAATTTACAAGTCTCACGCATATGCACTCAGACATTCAGATTGCTGAATCTGACATGGCATGTTCGTACAAACCCCTCGTATACAGAAAAGTAAAAGAAATTTAAAATAAGATCATGACGATGTTCTTGCATGAGGCCCATTGTGATGCCAAGACAAAAAGCATTAGCAGCATGGGCACAATCTCAGTCACTGAAATAAGAATTTCATTTCAGTGAAAGTGGATGTATTGCATCCATTTTTATGATGTAAGCACAGAGTTCATGATGTCTGTGTTCACTTCTGAATCCCATCCTGCCCAAGTAGCATTTGGCATCACTTTCCCTTTGGTGAATGTTGCATGAATAAGATACATTAAACATACTGTAGAACTTACACATGGCCGGTGTATGTGATGATGTGTGTGAGGGTGTGATAGTGAAGATGAATGAGAACGAGTGGGAGCCATTTGGGTGCTTGGTGCCAGAAATTCATTTGGTGGCCTTTCAGGAGAGGGTCCCTGGCCATGTTGGTGCTAGGAAAACAATTAGCCACAAAGCCAGAGTTAAATGAACTATAAGGGAAATAGAAACTTGATGACCCTGAAATACTGGTCCTCTGGAGGAGCCAAACACACAGACTGAGCTGCACTGAGACAGACAGAGCTGCTGGAGACGCTCTATATGCTGTAAACCTATGCAAACACACACATTATTCAGGTTGGATATAGGTATGTTAGTGACCACTCTCTCTCTCTCTCTCTCTCTCTCTCTCTCTCTCTCTCTCTTTCTCACACACACACACACACACATACACACAGGTCTAGGATCATCATTGTTGATGGATTAAAAGTCCAGTTTGAATGAGCTCGGCCTAGAGAGTAATAAGCGGTCCACTGGCTCCACTGTCACTTGTCAGTGCGTGTGTGTGAGTAACAGCGTGTGTGTGTGCGTGTGTGTGTGTGTGTGTCTGAAACAGTGCCAGCAGCCCAGTGCAGTGCACTCAGCAAGATGTTAAAGATAATCAGAGGCAATGGCCCTGCATAAACCCCCGCTAACTGGCAAGCTTGCTACAATATGCTGCTTAGTGAGGTAAGCTGGCACAGGCTCTCTTTCTTCCACACAAACACACACACACACACACACGTTCACACACTCGATTTTTTTCTTGCAAAAAGTCTATTTATCTCTAACCAAGTCTAACACGTTTTTTGCACAATTGCCACAAATTCCAAGATACAAATCAGCAGTACATTTTCTAAATATACAGCACAGTGTTGTTATGGTGTCCATATTAAGATGGTTTGGGTTTTTTCTCTATTTATCCTTTATTTTAGCTGAGAAGACCCGCTGAGAATGAGATCTTTTCTTTTCCAGGGGTGCCCTGCACAGTAATTCACATATACATTTATATATACTGTGGTATCATTGATAGCATTAACAATCAATTAATTGATTAAACATTATCAGAAAACATTTGCTTATACCAAACAATAGCAAATGTGTTACAGCAACATATTTCATATTTCATATTCTCTGACAACATATAAAAAAGAAACATATGAAGTAGAACTCTGAACAGATACTGGATTTTTGGGGCCACTGCCGATACAGATATTTGGAAATTCCAAAATTTCCAATACTGATACATCAGCCAATATTCTTTATATAAATTACACTATATTATTAATTGAATTTTGCTTAATTGGTCAGATTCTTAACAACCAATTAAGTGATCATTGATCAATCATTATAAGTTCTACTATATACACAAATACCTACGTGTAATCCTATACTCACTGTGTGAACACTTAAAACCACAAGTATATTCTTCTAGCAGCTCAGCCTCTAGCGCTTTAAAAACACCAGAGAAGACAGCTTAGCTGTAGTTTGAAAATTATTCCACTTAATGGGTGCAGCAGTACTGAAGGCAGCCCTCCTCCATTCAGTCCTGTTACTCTGTGTTTTTAGGATGACCCAGTCCTGAGACCTAGTTGTATGGCTCGTTATGTTGGGTGTCAAAAGACTTGTCAAATGCTGGGGGAGTTTACCAATTAGTGCTCTGTAAATCAACAAAATACTATGTTGCTTCCTTTGTTGATCCAGGAAGGGCACTCTAACAACACGATGCAGGTTGCAGCAGTAGGTTTTGGTACCCCCTACCTGAGAGAAAATACTGGGATATATAACATCGAGTGGCTTCACAACAGAGAACAGTGCATGAGTATGGAGTGTGTCTCCATAGTCTAAGACTGGCAATATTATAACCTGCACAGTCTTTTTCCTATTGAGCACTACTTATTCCTATAAAGAAAGCAAATTCTAGGCTTATGTTTGCCAGCTAAATTTGAAATGTGTGACCTAAAAAACAAATCACAATCTCACTAGAGACCCATGAACTTATACTGTAGGACACGACACTTATATTAATTACTGTACAGTTGTTTGGTCCAATACATCATTAAGTAACATCAGGAAACTCCAACTGGCACAAAATAAAGCAGCGAGAGTGGCTCTTTCCTGTGGAATAAGGACAAACATTAGTAAAATGCATGATCGTCTCGGCTGGCTAGAGGTGAAATTTAGATTATTATATCTGTTGATGGTTTTCATTAGAAATGTAATCACTTCAAAGATGCCAAACATTTTTTATAGTAAATTGTCCTTTAGTTCAGAGATGCATACTTATTCAACGAGACATGCTGTTGGAGGTTACTTTACCTTACCTAAAACTAAGACAGCTGCTCAATGTACAGTGATATTTAGAGCAATGAATGAATGGAATTCACTTCCTGATTATGTAATTCAACAGAAAAATATGGTAGGTTTTAAAATGAAATTAAAAGACTATTATTTAGCACGTAACTTTGACTCTTAGTTTATTATTATTTTAATTCATGAAAATGGTTGCTACTTGATTTCAATTGACTGTTAAGTATCTCTATATACCCAGGCTTGTTGTTGGGTCATGGCATCTTTGAGGGTGACATTTATTCATTTGTATATTTATTTATCCTTTCTTTTAACGATGATTCAATGGAGGAGCTTGTGTTGTGTGTGTTGTGTTGTGTGTATGTCTCAGTATCATATTTGTATTTTGTATGTGCTGTATGTACTGTACGAGTTTGTGTTCATGTATTGTATGTATTGTGTTGTATTATGTGTGTAGTCTTATGTATTGTCACTCATGAAAATTTGAAGACCCCAGGAAGAATAGCTGCTGCTTTGCAAAAGCTAATGGGGATCTTAATAAACTAAACTAAACTAAACTAAACTAGACATTGTTTAAGATGAATAGGTGTGTATCTATGGTGTCTATGTTCTGTCTTGAAGTATAATCATATGCTTTGTCTTACTAGCATTCAGTACCAGTGTAAGACAGTCAACCAGAACTCATTGGAATAAGTTAAAAGTAATCTGTAGAAATGCCAGAGCTTGTCTGTTTGAGGGCGCCGAAGACTATACAGTCATCAGCATAAAAATGAATTTTACAATTTTCTGCTTCCATAGCAATAACATTTATGTACAAGGTAAACAGTAGAGGTCCCAGAATAGATCCCTGGGGTACCCCTTTGTTGTTTTGTTGGTGCTGTTAGACCCCTCTTGGGGCCATGAACCAAATTTCTTGAACATCCATCTGATAGGTGTTGAGATATTTCAATAAAAAGCAAAAACATTAACTCCATGGTGGTGCTGTCAGTAGGACATACTGTCTGTCCACCTTGGACATCTGCAGCAATTTTTGTCCCAATCTATCCAGTAGTACAGTGGTCCCCAAAGTTTTTTTTTACTTGAAGCCCCCTTACTTATATCTAAGGAAAGCTGAGGCCCCCAGCCCACACACACAAAACCTTTCTGTCCAAAATAAACATAAACTAAATCGCAGTGCTTCAGAGGTGACAGAGTTGTGGCCTACAAAGTAACCGGCTATTTTTAATTGAGGATAAAGAAATGTATCCTTTTACAATAGTTTTGTATACAGATTCTTACATAAATTCTGATTTTAGTTAATGTGCAGATCTAATTTTGAGAACATCAGAGCAGACAAAGAGAACCCCCTGTGATTTCTGGCACCGCCACCCCCCCACGGGGAGCATGGACCCCAGGTTGTGAACCATTGCAGTAGAAGATGTTGAGATATTTGATAGGATAAACGGAAATTTAAATAAATGCTTAAAATCCAGATTAAAAACTTCACAAATATTATCAATAAAAAGCATCACAAATGAATAATGCATAACGTATTTTTTCTACATGACACAGTAAAACAACAATTTAAGTGTTCACAAGTGAGTTTATGTGAACTCAACACTATCACAGTCTGCAGAAAGTCATCAGAGTCGGTGTATGTGTGAATCAGAGTGCAAACCTGTGACTTAATTTAAATACAGAGGAAGAATGTTGCAATGATGACTTACCAGCAGATGGTAAAGTGATTTTGAAAAAGGTATTATGCACTTTCTTGTCCTTGTTTAAACTCTTAGAGCAGCATTTAGAACAAGCTCACAGTTTCGTTGGGAGACCTGAGAGAAGAGTAATGCAGAGCCTGCTGGTGATAAAAGCATGCATTACATTTTCAGTGTTCGCTGTAGTGAGAAATGGTCTGAACTTTGCCATATTTCTAAGATGAGAGAAAGCAATTTTGGATATAACTCTGATGGGGCATTCAAACTTAAGGTCATAGAGCAGACTAACCACTAATGCTGACCTTAAACTGGATGATATCTGAAGCAATTTCACCGTTTCATACAAATTTTCCAAGGTGGAGTCAGAGAGAAAAAATATGCTCCGTGCTTTTCTCCTACACAGAGCTTATATTTTTTGTACAAAAGACTGATGTTACAGTGTAGTCAGTCAAAGATCAGACTTATTTCATCTAACAGGGGAGCATACATATTAAAGGTGCAAAAAATCAAATCAAATCAAATCAAATCAAATTTTATTTATATAGCGCCAATTCACAACAAAGTTGTCTCAAGACACTTTACATATAGAGTAGGTCTAGACCACACTCTATAATCAATATTAATATGGACAGGGACAGAAATTTTGCTAAAATATTAACATTATCAACAGAATGTGAAGAAGTGACAGTTCTCATGTCACGTCAAAGACCTCTTTGTGTTGTCCTACAGAGATATCAACTGAAGTTAGCATGCTAGCCAGCTAGCCCATTCTGTCTTGTACCACGTTGTACCTCAAGAAGAAACAGTCAGTGTGCTAGAAGGCAGATGGGAGGCTGCAATGCAAGTAAAATTAAGAAAAAGTGACAGCTCAAATAACAAAAAAACAGGTTTCATCTAACTCATAATATAAATAATAATGTAATGTTGCAGGCAGTTTCCGTTATGATGAAAATACAGGTTTCATAGCTGCAGATCTCCTCTCAGCAGAACAAAGGAAAAAAAAAACATAGCAAACTTGTCCTGAGTGACTAGACGTGTTTGCATAACCAAGGAATACAATATGAATTTATTTATGTATTTAAAAACCAGATAAACTCATGGTAAACCAGCCCAACTCTGTCCACCCTCTCAAGCCCATTTTAACCTGCAGAATGCAACCCAAAACAGTCCAGTTGTACAGAAATTGCCCAGTCTGGCAACACTGATGATGATCCAAAAGTATAGCTCAAGCCTCCACATTGTAGTTTCGGTTGAAAAATGTGTGTGAGCAGAAAGTTCACTATGTTACATAAGCTCTCTTAGCTTTTCTTGTTGAATAAATGAACAAAATAACCTCACAAAATGTCAAGGAAGGAAATATTCTTACACTTATTTTCCTTATTAAGCAGAAAAAAACAGCTGTGCACCTTCTGAATTCAAGTTTCTCTCTTTTACTGAACAGAGACAAGTTTAACTGCCATGATGACACATCAGAAAACACAAATTCAACAGTAATAATAATTTTTAAAAAATCACCAACTCTTGGTTAATCTTTCCACTGCTTCAACAATCACCAACTTTTTAGGGCCACAACTTGCCCAGCTAACTCAACTAACTAGCTAACGGCAGCTAGTAGCTACAGCCATAGATGACTATAAGACAAATCAGGTGACCGCTTTGTGTGTTCCACCTACTAACGGAACCACTATTACTGGGGTGGCACAGGTCTGGGGTTCCCTTGTAGACACTGTGGTCATGGTCCTCTGTACACTCAGTGAATCTATGAAGAGTGTAGGTCTCAGACAGCAGCACTCTTCATGACGTAAAAGTTTACATTCCGTTTGGTTTTCCAGAGTTCAAGTTTGTCATGTTGGAACAGCTGAACTGCACGGATTCTTCCTGATATCCTTGACTTCATTGTCAAAAGTAACATTGCATAAAGTAAAGGTAAAAGAAGGAACTTGTAAAGTTCTTATCACAGCTCATGCAGCTTGTTAATTTTGAGTACTTTGCGGGATTTGTCTATTGTAAAGATTATTCTGGTGAAATTCTGCCCCCTATTTACTTGGAGTGACCTTCGACAGGTGTCCATTTCTTATAAATGGCCCCTTCAGACATACCCAAACTGCTCACATACTCTCTATACACAGCCTATATCATCGAGAGCATAAATGTCAGTAATGCACAAGCCATCTTAGGGGGTTAAAATTAATTTTTTGACCATAAGGGAAAATGCATTTGCTTCTGGTGAGCTGGGTTTTGGATCTCTAGTGTAAGAAAATCAAACTAGGGGGCTGAGGTAGCCTTGCACAGAGCCTCACCATCAGATATTCCTGTGAATCACTGGAGTGAACCATTAATTGTTTTACAGCAAAACTGCAATTTGAAAGAGTACCATTGTCGAGTTGCAAGAGTTACAATTTTGATTTACATATTTAACAGTGTGTTAACAGGCTTTTAGCAAGTGAATGTGTAAGCTAACAACTGTATTTCAGTGGCAACAATGATGAAAATTTACTCAGGTGGAGAGTTAATTAACTTCTAAACTGCAAGAAGAAATGAATTAACCAACATTTACTCTAAAACACATTTTGATCAGAGTAAATTCTGGTGGAAATGGCGAGTGCTGGGAGTCTTTGTAACATTTATGGCATGAAAATGGTGAGATTCAAAGCCTTCAGATGCAGTGTTGACACAGCACACTCCTCCAACTCTCCACCATTTTAATACACAGACATATTCAGGCAGCGATCTTATAAAAACACTGATTTTCTAAAAACCAAAGCTTTGCAGGTCGTTATCCTAATTGTCAAAGCCGTAGGCCTGTTCTGTACGTCGCTGTAATAACTCCAGTACATTATCACCCGGTGCCACCACGGGCACCCGCTAATAAGCACCCATAAACACTCTCATCATAATGCATGTGGAACCCCAGTCCAATCCTTATTGAAAATGAACAAGGATCTGATCTGGGATTCGGAGGCCTAATTCATCCCTTTAGTGGTGATGGGCGAGCCTCGGCTGGCTAGCTGGGGGAGCATCATTTATGCTAACAGGGCCTGTGGAGACTCAGCCAAAAAAGAAGGGAAAATATCATTAACATAATGCTTCATCTACATACCAATCCTAGCAGCCACACAAAGACACGCATATACACATGCATGCACACACACATACTTTGTGGTAGTTTTCGAGGCAGCATTTAGTGTTGCTATATGCACAAATGCACCCATGCATACACACTCTGCAAGCATATGAATACATACATGTGCAAACACATGCATGCAAACATAGTATATATTCAAATAGACATACATGTGTGTGTACAAATAAAAATACACACACACAGTCGTTGTGAGCAGAGCAGACAGTGGTGGGGGTTGGACCGGGGTTCAGTCCCAGCTCTTTGTTTGATGCCTGTATGGCTGTGGCTCCTTTTAATGAGCTCTAATGGCAGTCCAGAAGGATTCTAATTAATCTGCACACACACAAAAGGCCTGTCTCGTCCTCTCTGTCTCTCTCACTCTCTCTCTCTCTGTCTCTGTTGACCTATCTCTCTCTCTCTCTCTCTCTCCTTAGCCCCCCACCCCCCCACCACCTCCACTCTGCGCTCCATCTCCAGCTTTCCAGATCCCTCCCTTTCTTTCTTCCTTCCTTTCTCTCCCTTCCCTCCCTGGTCTGCGATGGATATTAAAACCGAGGCATGTATGTGACAGGAGGTGAAGGCCATAAGGGGAAAAATGGATGATTTAATTGCACCAAAGATGGCTATTATTATGAGATTGCAAAAGCTATTTCCAACAGCAGCAGCAGCCAGGAGTCATCCAAGGCCCCCCGCCACCCACCATCCCCCAGTCTTAAGTGCCCAATGTTCAGCCAGCAAAGGTCGTGCCACTGTTGTCACCAGTCCCCAAATGAAGACACTAATGAAAGGTTTGACGTTCGTTCTATGGCCCGGTAGCTCCATAAAGATTCCCCCTTTTACTGGCAAATCACATTTCCCTTTCATCCTTATTAGCCCAGCTTTGAGCTGAGCTTTGACTCACCGAGAGGCTGACATCAACAATCAGACAGATCATTCTAGAAGTACAATGACTCAAACAATCCTCTGATTTACTGAAGAACAAAGGATGATCTACAATAAAGTCCCAAGCATACGGCAAGTGTATATTTTAAACATCAGCAATGCATTAAAGCATATTTCTGGCTTATTCTGGATTCATTGCTGCAATGTGGGAACATGGCTACATCACCAAAAAGAAGACAGACAGAGCAAGAAATGCAAACCACATTAGCCAAATTTATTTGTAAGAGAATAGAGAAAACAAGCTGAATACTAAAATCTTTGTGCAAATTGTCAGTTGTGAGGGCTCACACACTTTTGCTCTGAAAGGGATTATAGCAAAATTGGTGCTCGCGCTTTTAGGGCTGGTTCACACCCAAATGTCCAGTTTCTAAACTGAACCAATGCCAAGATGAACTTTCCAACTGGTCTGGTTTGCCTTCTAAAAGGTGAAACTCAAATTGTCCAAAAATTTCAAACACAAATCAATGTGGTGGAAATGTCGCTTGATTTGGTTGTACAGTCAGCAATAGGATGGGTGTTGTTTAAGAAACTATGATACCAGTACCAATACCAGTACCATTATGGATACAAATGGAGGGGGTTCTAGATCTGGGTACCAAAAGGATTGAATGCGAGTATCATCTGTCTCAAGAACTTTGGATAACACTTGATACCGGGTTATTTCAACTGATACCTAAATGTTGTGTGGTTTTCTCGAAACATAAAGATAATCAACCAATCAGAGCCACGGGGTGACTAATGATTAGCCAATCAGAGCCACAGGGCAGGATTAAGGCAGAGGAGGAGTAATAATAATGGTGACCATTATAGATGCTGCTATAGAGGCTGTTTGAAGTCGACTGAAGAAGAGAAGCATGTAGATGAGCTCAAGTTGGTGTATAATTGTTACTGAAAGGCTGTGTGTTGTGTTTGCTGCCATAGAAATAAAAGTCTAAATTTATGTAACGTGTTTCTGCAGCAGCAGAGCTAGCTACAAGCTAACTTCATGCTGGTTTGCAACCAGAAGAAAATGCAAGTGCTCAGCTGATTGCATTTGTTTCTCTACCCGCGGCTTCCAGATGGATGCACTATGAAGTGAGATACCTCAAGAGCTCTAAATTATATTTGGGAGACCCCTGGTTGCTATTTTAGCATTTGATTTCTTTAGCCTAATTTGTAAATGCTAACAAGCTAATGTTAGCTTTTCACAGACCGGAAACGAAGTATGCTGCTATGGCAATACATCAGTGTCAACTCAAAATGATGTTGGTCTCTGATGTTGGTTGGGAAAATCCTCTAGTGAAATCGTTCAGAGTGGAAGCAATGTCAGACTGAAAATGGAATGAGTTGACAATTTAGTCTAATCAAAGGCTACTGCTAGTCCACATTTCAGTAGCCAGTGTGCAACTAGTTCAATCACCAAAACAGGAAGAGAAAACGTTTTTTTAACCAATGAAATTACACATACAATGCTGCACTTCTGTGACTGCTTCAAATGGTGTTCACACAGAAATGAATCACTCCAGAGTTCATTTACCGCAGTCCGAGATGGTCACTTTGAGGCAGACCATTGAGCCGTTGTTTTGTCCACATGCAAATTCAAATCTGGCAATCACACCAATCCAAATGAACCACGCCAAGGGGTTAAATGCTCCAGGGTTCGGTTCCGTTGGACGAAACAAGGTTGGTATGAACCCACCCTTAATTTCACTTCCAAATAAAATGTCTTACATAAACCTTTTGGCTTGTTTACAACCTCTCATTGTTGTAGTAATTTTGCTGTATTCCCAAATTTTAGCTACTACTTTGGTGATTAAAATGTTACAGACATTGTCAGTTTTAGTGCTATAGTTAAGGCATAAACATCTACTGCATCTACATCTAACCCTAAAGTCAAATCCTAACTGACCTTACTCCCAAACTTTATCCTTTCTACACTTTAACTTAATTCTGATACAAACTAGATGATCTGGATTTTTGTCCACACACACATCGTGTGTGTAGG
This sequence comes from Lutjanus campechanus, assembly GCA_027495735.1. NCBI lineage: Eukaryota > Metazoa > Chordata > Actinopteri > Lutjaniformes > Lutjanidae > Lutjanus > Lutjanus campechanus. The sequence continues at coordinate 18,874 of JAJHUR010136685.1, forward strand.
TAGTAGTGTTTCAGGCTGTCATACAGTCTGCAGTGGCAGGGCAGATGTGTTAATGCAGGCTGTGAGAGGCAGCTGATTACCTGCCTCCTGCTGTACGGCGCCAGCAGAGAAGCCATAGGATGCCATTGACTGAATTGGATACATGGTGCCGCTTTCACATTGGGGCCAATTGTAGAGATGACCCTGTTTTAAATGGAGCCATGGCAAGATTTTAGCTGTTAAAAGCATTTATATCACTCATTAGGGAAATCAGTGTCAACAGGATAATGTATGGCAGCCCAGATTCCTGTGAAATATGTTCACATGCAGTAATACTCCGTTGGACATTTACCCTCTGTGGAAACATTCACCATTAATGGAGGAAGTAGTGAGGGGGTCATAGCAGCTTATAGTACAGAGTAAAGTAAATGTGTGATGGGTGTATAAAACAGCACTGGGGTTCACATTCCGTATCAGCATTTACATTTTTGTTATTTAAAGCGTAAGTTCGCCCAAGTTTCAAAGAACACATGTTGAAGTTTTTCCCGCCCACAGTCTCCTCAGTGCTTGCTCTTGGTGGGAGCAGCAGGGTTAATAAAGAGTACGATCTAGACCTGCTCTATTTGAAAAGTGTCCCGAAATAACTTTGAAGTGAACTGAATTCAATGTTCATTTATTTGTCCCTTTAGTCCCTTTATTTTACACCAGAATTCTTTTTATGATGGAGAGCAGAGGATGAATTAAGCTGTCTTACAACCTGAGAAAAGAAGCTGCTGTGTAGTCTGGTGGTACAGCTGCAGATACTTCCATATCTCCTGTCAGACAGCAGCAGTGTGAACAGGCTATTGCTGGGGTGGTTGTTGTCTTTCAGTATTATTGGGCTCTGTGCAGACACCTCACTTCATGCTGAATAGATGGGTACCACATATATGGTTCTTACATACCACCGGTCATCTCTTGAAATAACAGTTCCAAACAGGTTTGTCCTGAGGAGCTGAGGTTCTACTGAGAACCATTTACTTCTGAAGAACATTTTTTTTTTTTTAAAGAATTTGTTCATCAAAAGTTCTTTTGTAAGACCTAAGGGGTCCATTAAAAACCCTTTTCATCCAAAACATCCTTTTTGGAAGAACGAGTTTGTCAAGATTTGTTGAAATCCTTGAAGGGTTTTGTACCATAATATAAAAGAACTCTGTGGATAGATTCTAAATAAAACCCTTGAAATATAAAAAAAAGAAAAATGTGATCATTAGATCATTAGTGTCTTTTCTTGATAAAACCCGTGTGTAAAAAGGTTCTTGGTAGAAAATCGTACTGAAAACTGAATTGTGGAGTTCAACTGATAAACTGTTGTTTCAATGATTTCTGTGTTCAGGATCTTTTTGTAGGTGAACCTGAAACATAGCTGGGTAACATTCCAGAGCCATGGTCCCCCATGACTATATAAGCCCCACAAACCGAACGATGCCACCCCTTCTCCCCTCATCCACCTGATTGGTCATTCACAAACATACCTTCAGCAACTGTCTCAGTCCAAATCAGCCCAGCAGTTCACTTCAGCTCACTTCTGTTCCAACAACCCAAATAACCATCCTGTCACCATCTTCTGGCTCTGGTGGCTCAAAACAGACAGAGCATCCATGTTTCAGGTCATTTGCAGGTCTTAGTGGTGTTTGACACTGAGACAGAGGAACAAACACACCCCCAGTGTTTCAGAGCAGAGAAAACTACTAATTTTTTCGCAATATTGAAGCCTACCTTTATATACTCAGGGACTTTTTAATCATTCACATTTGGCTGGGTGGGTAATAACATGTTTCAAGTGGTGTGACAAACTCAGAACACACATTTATTGTTGCTTTACAAAAACATTGTCAGTGTTGAAGAATTATTATTTAGACATTATTTGTGCAAAGTCAGTTGCTTGGTGGACAGTCATGATGGTCATTGGGATATTTGTCACAGCTATAAAACTTCATTAACTGCCCTTCAGATAGGCATAATGTCCTTAAAAAAGCCAGACACAAGTATGGTCATTAAAATGCATCTCAAACATTGCTTATAACTAAAGCAAAGTCAGTTTAGGGACTGATAAAAGATTGACTGTCACATCCCGCCCCAGCGTCCCTCACCCTGCCAGCCTCTGTGTCTTGATGTGTGTGTCTCCTTGGCTCTCTCTGTTTACAGGTACCGCAGGAAGCTGTGCTGAGTGACTGAGTGACTTGGCATTTCAGGCGGTGATGATGTGCTCCCTCTTTCTGCAAGGGCAGAGGACAGGACAACACTGATTATGCATACCGATCTTCCACCAACTCTAAAAGGCATGTGTCTCTGACCACTGCCTCTTAGAGTGGACTGAATGACTGAAAGCAATCACCATTTTGAGGCCAAAAGAAAAAGCAATGATGGTCCAGTGTAGCACACAGAACAGAATTGCTACCACAATACAGTGAAGTGGAGCAAAGATATCAGAAGATTCTAGCAAAGACCAGGATTGGGCAGCTGGTGGATGTGGGCCAACAGCTTATAATTTCATCAGAGACAGCCACCACCAACTTGAGGCCTGATGTGGTCCAACTCTCAGCGCATGGCATATTTTGTGGAGCTCACACAGAGGATGCTGTGCAGGATGCCTGTGAAAGAAAGAAACTGTGACATACAGAGCTTGCAGTGGAGGCAGAACTGCAGGGCTGGAGAGCAAAGATATGTCCAGTAGAGACAGTTGGATGTCATGACTTTGTGGCAACATCAGCAGTAGAACTGCAGAGGGACCTCAGAATCAGGATATCAAGGAAACATCGGTGGTGGCAGTCAGTGGCTCTGGTAGAAGAGGATAGGCCCCAGCTGGTTTCCAAAGTAAGCCAGCCAGGCAGATGCAGAGGAAGGTGATCCTGAGATGCAAGACCACATCGCTTAGTCAAGTGGAGACGATGTCATCAGCAAAACTTTGAAGAAAGTGGGATCCCACTTTATAACCTCAAAGTCAAGTCAAGTCAAGTCAAATTTTATTTATATAGCACCAGTTCACAACAAAGTTGTCTTAAGACACTTTACATATAGAGTAGGTCTAGACCACACTCAATAATTAATTATATTTACATTCAACAATTGAAACAATTCCCCCATGAGAAAGCACTTTGGGGACAGCGGTGAGAAAAAAAAATTTAACAGGCAGGAACCTCGGACAGATCCATGACTCATGGTAGGCGGCGATCTGACGGCACCGGTCGAGTTTGAGAGGAAAAGAAGAGAAGGGGAAGAAAGAGGGGAGGTGGGAGGGGTGGAAGAGAGAGAGAAAAGAACAGAGACAGAGAGAACAGTAGTAACAGAACATCAATAGTAAAACTATGTGTAGGGAATAGTAGTACATATAAATATGTAAGCTGTATGTAAATAATAATACTAATACTAGATGTTACAATGATAATTGTATAATGACAATAATAATAATAATAATAATAATAATAATATGATGAATGTTTGATTGATTAAGTGAGTTATAATAATCCA